>JAYMTE010002941.1:0-10443 GCA_036897545.1 Pelargonium fulgidum
ATTTAGGTCGGCAGCAACGCCGCCGGTGGCGGCTATCTCTTTTTTTATAACCCTAGCAAAGCAAAAAGAGGAGACAAGGGTGTATAACTCTATTTTATTATTTTGACTTATGCTCTATTAGTTTTTATTTATTTAATGAGAATGTCAGTTATTTTATATTGTTAATGTACTTATCCGTGCATCGTACAGAGTTTTTACTTAGTAAAGAATAGAGAATATAAACTATTTAGATAATGTTAATATGTTATTAATAATATTAATTATAATAAATCAAATGTATACATTTATTTTAAGTTTTTTGCACTGATTTTTACACATTGCTTATCCGTGCATCGCACATAGTCTCATGCTAAGTTTATGTGAAATTGCAAGGAAGTTGAGGATTTCACATGAATGCTCAGGTGTGACAAATTCAATCAAACCTCTGTAGTGTTGCTCAAATGATAATATGCAGAATCAAAAACTAGTGTTTTAGACACTCACTTAATAGTTGACAATGCATACTGATTGCACCTACAAATTTAGGGCAGGCCTAGGAGTATACATCAAGGTCATCTTCTGCTCTACTACGCTCATTATTTAAGGTCATCTGATGTTGATTTCAATTTATCTCTCGAAGTCTCAGGTTCAAGTCTCAGTCCGCTTGTTGTTAAAAAAATTATTCAAAGCAAAATGTAGTTGTTTTCAAAATATCTGGGGTGCAATTCAAAATCAGTTGTCACTACACAAATGACAACCCAAATATCAATCTCCTATTTTTTTTCCATATAAGAAGCACATAATTTTGCTTCCATGATGTTTGTTCCACATGAAAGAACCCTACACTGCTTTCAAAATAATCCGAACCGCTTAATTAGAGGCTTATTTCCGCACAACGCTACTGGTTTTGTACATGGCATAAACAAACGTTAGTGGAATGAAGAGGCTATATCCAGGGAAATGGAGAAATGGGTTCATTTCAAATGCTTTCACAAGAGCTCTGCAATTCTGTCATGGAAACAAGTGCAAGGAAAAATATTAGTAGCTAAAGCAAATATAATACGATAAGATCCTACAAGTGAAAACTTGATCTCTAGCATTTCATGCTAGGTAGGTTTGCAAGATTCAAGTATACCAAGTTTCTTTTCTTTTCTATATACGTATTTTTTTCCTTTCGATACTGAACAAAAGATTAATTTGAAAATAGTAGGAAAGTAAGATGTTCTATTTTTGAGGTAATCCTATGCGATAATTCAAGTTAGCTATATAGTTCAAACAGAAATAGAAAAGTAGATGCCTTACCGTAAAATGCTTCCAACAAATTGCCAAGCAAATCACCAAGAGAATATTTCGGATCCACCGCGATCTTATACTGCCCCCATAACCATATATTAGAGATCTTTTATTCCCTTGAATATAGTCGTCTTCTTTCTTTCCTGTGAGGGTTAGAATATATTCCTGACACATCTTTGTTTCAGCAGCCAAACCCGCAGTCACCAAAATTGCAGGTAAGACTACAAATGTGAGATGAGGAATAACAATTACCATCACATCCGGAGATCCAATATATTCACGATTCTTTCCTGTATTCATTACCCAGCCAATATAGGTCATGTACACCCTCTCCCCACCATCGGTGAAAACTTGCCCACTAAACCAAGGAAATAATACAAGGTGCAATGAGTATCCGACAAATGCAAACCATACTTCAGGAAGCCTGCAGAGCTCCTGTAGAACCCACGTTATACCATTTATGAAGCCTTTGTTCACCATGAAATTCTTGCAAGTATATTGCTTCTTTGAGAAAATGAGGAGAGTCTTTGGAATAATAAGAATCGAGAGAATAAAAAATAGCACAGACCAGAATATTGGGTAATATAAGGCAGCCCATTGACAACCCATGACCATAAATTCCTTCCACGTCCAAGAGAGCTTAGTGCTAAGACCATTCACAGAAAATGGCCTTAACTCACTCGAACTTGATCTCCCCAAAGCATCAGTTGTCTCTATTTGCAGCCAAAATCTATCTGGAGCTGGATCCTGAAAAGCCTTGTAATTCCACCGAGCACTATAAAGATCTCCCCTGGAGTTGTTGCCAATATGCTTTTCCATTGGTTCCTCCACAACCAACTGAAATTTCCCGGATATAGAGTCATAGATCTTAGCCATAACGGAAACTATAGGAGTGGTTGAAAAAACCAAAGCTCTAACTGTCTCATATGATGATGGGATTATATGTTGACACTCAAAGGCATGATGTGATGAAGATCTTGACATGAAGCGCGAATCTAGAGGAAATGTGGGTAGTATAATTGTCGTCTTTTTCTCTTTCGACTTGAAATCAATGTCAATGTATGAAACATGACCTTTGTCGATAGCCAAAATTCGCATGGCTCTACTCTTTCTCCAATCACCCATCTCCCACTCCCAGAACTCTTGGACTGGTTCGGCTTCAAACGAACAATTTTTAGTGTGTTCAGAAGATGATTGATGTATATTCAGTTGGAACAACTTCTGTGAAGACAAGAAGGAGCTACTGGACTGGTGGTAGCGTTTCAGATTCTTCCCAAACCTTGTATGTAGATGTCCGCATAGATAAGCCGATAGGGAATGCTTAAGAAATATATCCTGCAGGGTCTTCCCGGAATCAGAGGCTGCTGAGAATGAAAGTGGAAAGTGACCAAAGGAAATCTTCGTCACTGGTTTTGTTGTATGTGAATTCCATTGCGAAAGCTCCAAATCTATTTCAGTCAACAGATGGTCTGTAGGATGCCCAAATAGATTAGTAGGGCCTCGTAGACCAACTGACATTGTGCTGTCCAGCCCAACAAAGAGATATCTCCAATCGCCAGTCTAGATGATGAAACATTAATGCATTAGGATTAAGAAACAATGAAAAACGTCACAACTTCTATACAGCCAAAACACATATAGGCATGGGAACTTAAGCATGATAAGTTGATTGAAGTTTAGCTTAGAGAGTGCTAAGTAAATCAAACTTCTGTTTGAGTTTTATGAGAAATATCAACTGCCATAACTTGAGTCAATGAAGACAGCTTGATTTAAATCCAAACCTTTGGATTTCTCAGGCAGCACATTGGTTGTCATCTTGATAAATATAATCGTATGAATTCTAACTCAAAATTGAATTAGAACCAAGGATATAACAAAATTTTCATCAAACAAATACCAAGATAAGAAAAACGAGCTTTACACTCGTGATATTTTACCCCGAAAAGAAATTTTGTTCCGGTACCTCTGTCAAAACTTATCTAATGTATATATCTGGTTTAGTTAAAATGGAAAAAAATAAAATGAAGAATGAAAAAATCTTCAATTATAAAACATACAGAAAGACACAAAAGCAAGTCACATGCATTTGTCTATATAGTCTAGGGATTTTAAGCTTTAGTTGAAATTAATGATCTAAAAAGCATGCAAAAAATTGAACTTCAGCAGCACATGGAATCAAATTACCAAAATGGGAGCCCAAAGTCAGTCTAAACATGACAATTTGGCGAAAGTGAAGTTTGGGATGAAGAAAGTTGGCATTTTTTACACCTACTTTGAAGGACATTTACTAACCTGAAGAGTGACACTATTGACATGCCCACTTCTTCCCAACTGCCCATTGATGCTATACTTTGAAAAATAATCAAATGAACCACCAATAACCGGTACACCAAAATTGTCATGATTTCCTCTAAGATCATAGAAGATGCTTTTGTCAAGTCCACTCTTTTTTACAACATCATCCATTACATTCTGGTATTCCACCCACTCATCTTCATTTTGCTTCATTGTCAACAAGTCCTTTCTTTTCCCATCTGATATTGGAGAAACATAAAAATAAACAAACATATTATATAGAGCTATGGTAAGTAAGTCTGGTGAAAGGATATATTCAACATCATGCACGTGAAAAATATACGAAGTGAGTAAGATTATAACCCCAAACCCATTCACAAATATGGTCTGTACTCGACAATCATATGATATGAAAACGAAATAGGCAAAGTTGAGAGCTTTATAGCTTATAGACAAGTCGTAATGAAGAAACAAAAGCTACTATCTAAATTACAAAAGGATTTCAATCAGGAAAAACTGATGCATGTTTAAACTTAACAGATGAGCTCCAAGACTATGTTGGATTGGAGATAAGAAAAACATTATCGTCGAGCAATATTTAGCAATGTGAGCTGGGGGCATGCTCCCTTGGACTCCTCAAGCAAGCAAAGAAACAAACATGTTACAAAACAACAATTAAACTAACCTAAAACAGCCCTAAAACAGTGAGTAAATCAGAATCAAAACAACCCCAAATCAATTCCCGAGCATGCTAATAATCAATTCAATGAATTACAACCAAGCATGCTATTTACCAAACACCAATTCCAACACCAAAACCAAGTAAACCAAGTTCAAAATCAGATTTTAACACTAAAAATTAAAGAACGGCCTTACTTGAAACTCTTCGAGATGGGAGTTTGATTTTCACCCAAAAACATCCCCAAAGAAGGCTTGAACAGCTGCTGCCCGAGGTGGCCGCCGCAGCTCCAGATCCCGACGCCGCGGAGTGGCGGCTCCTCCGCCTGGAACAACTTTGATGAGCCTGACGGTGGCATTTTCTGGCACACAAATCCGAGCTGCTGCTCGGGTTGCTCCTCGTGCGTTGCTGTGGTCGAGGCCGGATGTGACGAAGCTGGTCGTGCAGGTGGCGGCGTCTCCTGTTCCCAGTGGTGCTCCGGTGAGCTTCGGCCGAGCCAACTATGTCAGTTTGCTTCAATTGCTCATTCCGCTTTATTTCCAAGTTAAAGCATGTGCACAATTCCATACACAATCACACCCCCAATACCTTGTTTATTGCTTTCTTAGAGTAGTTTTAAACTAACACTAAGCAACCTCCTAAACACCTCCTCTAGTTCCATGTGGATAAGATAACTCGGACTTCACCATCCTATATTACGAGGTCGACCCAATATACTTGCCGGAGCCGCATCAATTATCTCCAGGAATGCAAAAGCAATCTACCTATGTCAAAGAACTATATGATATTGAACAAACAGACAAAAAGTGGAGACCTTATCTTCAGGGATACAAATTCATTGTAAGAAAAAACTAGCATTCAATCAATGCGCAATCACCTCTTGCAAGTTCTTAAACAATTGTGCCTAATACAATTATTGGGACATAATTACTCTATTGAATACAAGCCTGAAAAAGACATCAAGGTTAATGATGCTCTCCTCTACACCGCAATTGGACTTTTAGATCATTTGAGACAAGATTTGGACCAGGATATACAGCCAACAGACATTTATCAAAGGCTTCTTCGTCAACTAGACAATAGCTCTCATTATAAATTGAAGGGTGGTTTGTTTTGGAATAACAAATTGTTTATTCCACCATCTTCATTTCTAAAACAAAAACTCTTCCATGAAATACATGATTCACTTAGAGGAGGCCATGCTCATGTTGATATTAAGAAAACATTTGAGAGATTAGCTGCATTATTTTGAAAGAGAATGCACAAGATATTGAGGCTCACATAAGCAATTGTGCTATTTTACAATAGGCAAAAGAGGAGCACAAATTACAAGTTGGTTTATAACAACCCTTACCTTTCTTAACATCTATTAGATCTGATATTGCAAAGGACTTCATCACAGGTCTTTCTAACTATGATGAGAATATTGTGATCATGGTGGTGATTGAAAGGCCATCAAATTTTTCTCATTTTTTCTATTTAAAACAGGATATAAAAGCAGCTTTAAGGTCATGTGCAATAGATTGATAAGCTTCAACGTATACCTACATCCATTGTCTCTAATAGAAAGATTTTTCATCAATAAGTTATGAAAGGAATTGTTCACTCTACAAAGTACTATTCTAGCAATGTGCTCAACTTACCATCCACAAACAAATAACCAATCTGAATCACTCAATAATACTCTAGATTTGTACCTAAGGTGCTTTTCTATATGAAATTCAAAGAAATGGGGAGAGCTTTTACCTTGAGCGGAATAATAGTACAACACTACCATGCCTCCATTTGAGGTCGTCTGTGGCAGAAAACCACCTACCATTTCCAAGCTACATCCTGTTTTAACTACTTATATTGACCTGGACCAAAGCTTGTCACAATAGATGTGATTTTGGCTCAACTCAAGCTGAACCTACAAAAGGCAGAGCTCAAAATGAAACATAGGAAGGAGAAACAGAGAAGGGAAGTTAGCTATGAAGTGGGTTCATGGGTTTTAATCAAGCTACAACCTTACAGACAGAATTATGTTGCTTTGAGGAAGAACAAAAAGTTAGGGATGAGATATTTTGGCCATTTTCAGGTTGTGGAACATATAGGAGCAGTCATTTCAACTTCCTAGAAAGCTGAAATACATCTTGTACAAGGTTCACCGACACAATAATATATGCCTCTTTCACTTATGCAGGATGATGACATTCAAACTGTCCAACCATAAGTTACATTGTCTTATGTAAAATCAACAGAAATGGAGTTTAAACTCTGGATCCCTCAAATTCTTGTGGGAGTATTTATCTATGATGCTGCTGCAATTTCCTAATTTGCGCCTTGAGGAAAATGTGCTTGTAATTGGGAAATGTATTGCAAAGGCTCAAGACCAGGAAGTAGTCACTGTATTTGAAAAACAAGAAAAGAGGAAGAAGACGAAGGGGTAAAGGCATTGTTTTCAGAACAAGGAGAGCAATTTAATCTGAATGACAGCATTCCATATAACGACATTCAAAACGATGGCGTTCTAATGTTTGAGGCTGCAAACGGCGTCGTTGAAAACCAACGTTCTTCTACTTCCTTGGGCGTGAAGCCAATCGATTTTGGTAACATAATGGTTGCAAACTCAGAGCTTGATCTGCAAAGTGGGGAGCTTGGGAGTGGAGTTGATATTGTGAATCGCAGCTCCATGGTCGGGAAGCTTCCTTTACGTTTCAAGGAACAATAAACTGAGAATGTAGAGAATCAATGAGCTAATCAAATGGCTTCAGTCTGTTCCTCTCCCGCTTCTTTGTATTTCTTCTTTAGTCATTTTAGCAGAACCATATTAACTGGTCCTATGAATTATGTTCCTTAATAGTTAACAGAAATCGCCATATTGCTCAACAGTACTGCACTTATATACTAATGGAAACAACTCAACCAATTAAGAACAATAAAAAAATAACAATAACACGACACTCGTGGAGATTATTTCTAACATGACATTAACACACATATTGGTTCTTAAAACATGAAATATATTGACTAAAACTTTCTCCAGAGATATTGGACACATAGTCGTAACCAGCAATAAACTCAACCCATAACACTGAACCAGAGCAAATAAATAGGCACAATTTAATCCAAAACCACATTAACAAACAAATTGGTTCTGAAAACATGAAATTTATGAAAACGCATTACGTTTATATTAAGAGAGAGAGAGAGAGAGAGAAAGAGAGAGAGAGAGAGAGAGAGAGAAAGAGAGAGAGAGAGAGAGAGAGAGACCTGTGAGATCGCCAGTGATGAGAACTAGGGAAGGGTTGATGATGGAAAGAGCTGGGACCACCACGTTCCTGAAGTCAAGAGCTCTTTCAGGGTTGTGGACACTAAAATGGAGATCAGACAGCTGAACCACCCAAATTACGGACTCCGGGACGCTGGTCAAATCTATGACCCTGCCGCCATTGGGGCTTGTTGAAGATTCTCTACCGCTTAGAATTGCTGCTTTGCAAGAAGGCGTGGCATGCAGGAGAACCAGAAACAGAACTAGAACTGGAACGCCCATTCCCTCAACTGTTCAAACAGAGAAGATTGGTTTCATTTAGCTAATTTTTGTCCAAAACCATCCCAATTTTTTCTCATATTAAAGTGGTACTCAAAATTTAATTTTAAATTCAAAATGGAAGCCATCTTTAATGGGAGTTAACGTTTAATTGATGAATATATAGCAAGGGTTAACTTTTCTGTTAATTCTAACTGACGTGACATAGAATAAAATTAAACAAAATTCACCTAGGTGCCCACATGGCTACTAAGTGCATGGAAAAGGTAAATTAATTAATAATAAAATTTATATTTTTCTCTTCTTCTTCCTCACTCTTTTGACCAAAACATTCATATAAAAATGTTAGCTTTAGCTGTGTATTTTGAGTTAACACTTAACTGCATATAACCCTTACGTAGTTAGCACTTATTGCATATCTATATTTAAAACTTTTTCTCCATTGAAATAACTCTTATCAACTTTCTCCAACCCTCTTTGTTATAACCCTATTCACTTAAATATGTAAGACAAAAGACCAACAATACGAATTAACACATTTCACGCCTAAAAAGTAAAATCCAAAATTATCGCCTCCACATCTAATCACCACTATTGATTATATATTCATCAACATTGGAAAGTTAATTATTTGGGGATCAATCATGCAACTAACACAATATGATTACTAATTAGACATATAAAAAAATTAAAATAATAACCAAATCATTTGAAAGCAAGAACAGAAAAGTGAGATTTAGGAGCACCTTGAGAGCATGAGATAAAGTGATGATTGTGATTTAACGAACAGCAACCTGGGAAAGATGATAACGGCAGGTGGGATCCAACAATCACCGTAAGATTGTCCTAAAAAAAGAGTGGACAATTTCTTATAAATTATATTATAGTCACACTAGTTGCATCCATATAACCAAATGAACAGCAGCTACAACAGTAGTAAGCACTAGCTAAGCACAAAAACACTATATTGGTCTTCGGATTGTTTGCCTATATGAACAGTACATTATACACATTAACTCATATCCATTAAAGAACACCACAGTTGAAAAGTCGTGATTAAGTCTTCAAACAATCTTCAATGTTCATTCAAATTGTACACAATACAACAAGCAATAACAGTTGCCCAAAGTAAACAAAAAATTCTCTGTTTTCGCTAGATAGCACAAATTTTATTACACAAAATAATTAAAAGATTCCCAACAGTAAGATATCTCACCTTGAGTTCTCAACTTTCAAGTACATTTAACCCTTGTTTAATTAAGTTAAATTTAGTAAAATAATGTCACATTTAGTCCATATATACGTTGAGCATAATGAGATAGTCACCTAAAATGGACAGCTCTTGATTGAAAGAACCTCAAGGTTACACCTAAAATGGAGTGATTAGAAACAATACACTTATCACACATTACCCCAGCGTCTTACCAATCAAACAACATATTTGGTTCAGAAAATTCAAATTCAAATCCTTGTTCTAACGGTAAACAACTCAAAACTGAGAAGCAGAATCACAACAAACTCAACTTCATCATTCAAAGTGGCAACTCCATCATATACCAACAGAAATTCAAGCTGTCCTTTCGAAATTTGCACAATTACCAACAGAAAAATCCAAATTTCTAGTCACCAATTTAAATTGAAAGTGGGAAGCAGAAATTCATATTATTAGACAAATCAAATCCAATCCCAACCATGAAACAGTAGCCTGTCTAATCAACAATTCACTATCAGCCTATTTTGATGATATCATATACGCACCTTTGAGCGGCGAAATTGAGAGAGCGATCAGAGCAGTGTCTGGTGCGAATCACGGTGAGAGATCCAGCGCTCCACTCAATAACAGACTAGAGCATAGAATCGATGTTCCGCTGGACGCCGGTGGAGGATTTTCGTCCAGAGGCGTCTCGCCGGCGAAGGACTCGGAGGAGGAGAGTCCTTGGGAGAGGTGGAGCTTGTTGAAGACGGACTCGACGACAGCGTTGTTCTTGATGGCGATGTAGAGGCCGGTGATGGAGGCGGCGGAGACGGAGGAGTGTTGTGGCGGAGCTCACTTCGCCGGAGGAAGAGATGTGAGATCGACAAAATTTGTAGGTATTTTGGAGAGAATAGCTTTCACGGTTTAATGGAAAGGCTCGATTTCACAACCATCCGATATACATCCAAGGTTTGTTCAATGTGAAGATTTGACTTCTTTTTCAAAATATTTTGGGTTAAAAGTCTAAAGGATAAATGTTCATTTTAGTCTCTATTATCATTAACGTTCCAATTTAGTCTTTAAATTATTAAGCGATAAGTTGGAGCCTAAAGTTCAGCTAACTGATTAGATTTAGTCCAAACGTCATTCGAAAGTGATTGACGGAAGGACATTCCGTCAATTCTGGTGACGGAAACCGTTAGTTTATGTCACGCTGTAAATTTTATTAATTTTTTCATTTTTTTTATCCGAGCTAGCGGCGACGTGGCAAAATGGGAGCGTGCCCAAATCCACCTTGGCCTCTGTGAAACACGGCGTCGTTTCCTTATTTTTCTGGTGACTGATCAAAACCAAACTCAGACCAAAGAACTCGACAATGAAGAAGGAGAAAGAGATCAGAGGAGTTTCGAAGACGAAGAAGAAGAGGGAGATCAGAGGAGCAAGACAGAAGAATCGCGTGGAATAGAGACGGAT
>JAYMTE010002942.1:0-10442 GCA_036897545.1 Pelargonium fulgidum
AGCGGTACAATAAAAAATATATATATATATATATATATACTAAATATATTTTTTATATTTTTATAATATGTTATGTGTGTGTGTATATATATATATATATATTGTACTGAACAGGTAATATAGTATTTTATGACTTTATGTGTGTGTGTGTATATATATATATATATTGTTTCAACACCCTGCATCATCAATATTCTCTCTTAGGTGCTGTATAATTTCTAGTTCAAACTGTTATCTTCAACAAGATAGTGTACTTTGTCCAACAGTGATAGGCATCCCATCCCATCAAATTATAGGGACTCTAAGAATCAAAGCACTACAGAAATGTGTTCCTGTTGTTCTTGGTGTAAATTGTTTCTTATTATACTTGGTTCATTTAAAGTTCTTTCATTCTCATCAAGGCGGCAATACCCTGCTATATTATGTATATGTCATCAATTATTTGTAAACAGGAAATTTTAGTAAACTTTACTTTAACCACGTGTTCCCTATTCCAATGCATCATTCTATCATTGAGGAAGCATTATATTAGTTTTCATTCCTTCGTTGGAATCATATTATAAGATGAACCTTGATACAAGCCTGTCAACATGCCGAATGTTGATGATTATTCTGAATGGACATATGTAGGAAAAAGATGCAGCATTAGGAAATGGTGGTCTGGGCAGACTTGCTTCATGTTTCCTAGATTCCATGGCAACATTAAATTTGCCTGCCTGGGGCTACGGTTTAAGGTATAGATACGGGCTTTTTAAGCAGCGGATCTCCAAGGAAGGACAAGAAGAAAGTGCTGAAGATTGGCTTGAGGTTTGATATCACCTACAAAATCTCTGGTTATTTTCTTTGTCATGAAATCTTGCCGATGCTTTATCCTTTTTCATGGAAATTATGCAGAAATTTAGTCCTTGGGAAATTGTAAGACATGATGTTGTCTTCCCTGTTAAATTCTTCGGTCACGTTAAGGTTCATCCCGATGGATCGTAAGTGTTACTACAAGACTTTGCTTCTTTGTTGACTGCTGCTTAATTTTCTGTACATAGTAAATATATTCGAGTGAAAAAACATAAACTAAATTTATTTTATGTCACCTCTAAAAAACACATGGAATTTAGATCGTTTTAGGTATACTTGTTCATCAGTTGATGTCAGCTATTTGAATATATTACAGCCGGGAATGGGTTGAAGGTGAGGCTTTCCAAGCATTAGCTTATGATGTGCCAATTCCAGGATACAAAACCAAGAATACAAATAGTCTTCGATTGTGGGAAGCAAAAGCCTGTGCCAAGGATTTCAATCTTTTTGAGTTCAATGATGGGCAATATGAATCAGCTGCACAGCTTCACTCTCGAGCTCAACAGGTATGTAAATTGACTTGATGAGAGGGGGCAGCCTGACGAGCTACACATTGTCTTACTTTTGTTGTACATTATAGAAATGTAGTTACATTCTGGAGGATGTTGCTTTCCTTTTGCAGTTTAAGACTTGAATGTTAATACTTTGGAGACTAGAGTACTTCCAGCAATTCATTCTTATATATGCACTGACCCTCTCCAGACCCCACATTGATGAAGCCTTGTGCGCTCAGCCACCCTCTTTTTTTGTGGAATATGTCATTAATTTTGAAAACACATCTGTTCTGTAGATTTGTGCTGTTCTATATCCTGGAGATGCCACAGAAAACGGAAAGCTATTACGACTGAAGCAGCAATTCTTTCTCTGCAGTGCATCACTTCAGGTTGGTTTGTTCATCTTCCATCTTTCTTTCTTGCATTCTTGTCGCCCCTTGTGATGCAACTGTTATGCACTCCTGTCATTGTCATAACATCAGAATTCCACATCATGTACAAGTATTGCATTTTGTAAATAACCACAATACATTTTGGGAGTAATACAACATTTCTTGTAGTTATATCTAATCTTTCCAAATTCTTAGATAATTATGTCAATACTTGACAAAGGTCATGAGTATGCATAATGTAAGCTGTATTACTTCCAAAAGTACAACTGTATGGCTTCCTTGCAGTTTTCTTGTGATTATTTATGATATTCCATGTATAGCTGTTAGCTAAAATGTTGGACTTAATCATGCACCCTATTACAGGACATTATTTTCAGATTTAAGGAGAGGAGAAATGGGGAGGGTTCATGGAAATGGTCTGATTTCCCCACCAAGGTTGCTGTCCAACTGAACGATACCCATCCTACTCTTGCAATTCCAGAGTTGATGCGCTTACTTATGGATGAGGAAAAGCTAGGATGGGACGAGGCATGGGATATTACAACAAAGTGAGCTATTTATATTTGGTTGGTTAAACACATACATTTGCTGTTGTTGTTGTAGCACAAGCCTCTCTTTTGTTGTATTTCTCTAGGCATGTTTTTGGTGCACAGTTGTGTTAGGAGCTAATGAATAGTGAACTTGAATGAACCAGGACAATTGCATATACAAATCACACAGTCCTGCCTGAAGCACTTGAGAAATGGTCACAAGTTGTAATGCGGAAGCTTCTTCCTCGCCATATGGAAATCATTGAAGAAATTGATAAGCGGGTACACTCATAACCCATATTTTATTTTGGTGTACATGTAGATGTAATACTATATTGTTAGTGGAAAGATAGATTATTTACCTGTTTCTTGTTCCCTTCTCTATGAAATAATAGTACTAACAGATGTAGAAATATATTGCAGTTCTCTGATATGATACGTAGTACACGTAAGGATCTAGAGAGCAAGCTTCCTGGCATGTGCATCTTGGATAACAATCCCCAAAAGCCTGTTGTGAGGATGGCAAACTTATGTGTTGTGTCTGGACATACGGTAAGTGTTCAATTGTTGGAAGAACCAACCAGAGTATCTATTTAGCTCATTTGGTTCTATACCCTTCTGCTTTCCATCATATCATCTGGGATCTCTTAGTCTATACACACACTTATGTTGCATCTTAGCCTTTTCTCCTCAAGTCTTCTCTTTTTCTGCTCTTTATTCTCTGAGGTTGATTTGTGACCATAATATTGGTTCCTCAGTTTTTTCTGTCTTGTTTTTTCTTTAACTTGTAGTTGGTCATAACTTTGCAGGTAAATGGAGTTGCCCAGCTGCACAGTGATATCTTAAAAGATGAACTATTTGCAGACTATGTCTCTGTATGGCCAACCAAATTTCAGAACAAAACCAATGGCATCACTCCTCGCCGCTGGCTAAAATTTTGCAGCCCTGAGCTAAGCAGTATAATCAGTAAATGGTTGAAAACTGATGAATGGGTTACCAACCTTGACCTACTTACAGGTCTTCGAAAAGTAGGTACCATGCAATTGTTTTCTCCAATCATCAGACTGCATATTGTAACTTCCGAAAGATTTCATTCATCACTGATCCTTTCTCCAATAGTTTGCTGACAATGCAGAACTTCAAGCTGAATGGGCTTCAGCAAAGATGGCCAATAAGAAGCGTTTGTCAGAATACATATTACGTGCGACAGGTGTAAGCATTGACCCGAATAGCCTATTCGATATACAGGTTAAGCGCATCCATGAATATAAGAGACAGCTGCTAAATATTTTGGGCACCATCTATAGATACAAGAAGTTGAAGGTAATGTAGTACAAACCTCCCATAGAGTGCATGAGCATCGTTTTAATACATTTAGGTATTTTCTTAAAAGTTTAAACTAAACTTCGACAGGAAATGAGCCCTGAAGAGAGAAAGAAAACAGTTCCCCGCACTGTCATGATTGGAGGAAAGGCATTTGCAACATATACTAATGCTAAAAGAATAGTCAAGCTTGTGGATGACGTTGGTTCGGTTGTCAACACTGATCCTGAAGTAAATAGCTATTTGAAGGTAAATGAAATTATATTTTACGTTGTCTTAAGATAATGTTCGATTCTTGGATTTACTTTCCTCAAAGCAAATCCATACTATAGTATGATGTTTTCGTTTTTAAAAAGTATTAGTTTTACTGGGACGTACGAGCTGTTAATTGGTGAAACTTTCAGGTAGTTTTTGTTCCAAACTACAATGTATCAGTTGCAGAGGTGCTTATTCCAGGAAGCGAACTATCACAGCATATCAGTACTGCTGGAATGGAGGCAAGTGGAACAAGTAACATGAAATTTGCACTCAATGGTTGCCTCATAATAGGAACATTGGATGGGGCAAATGTTGAAATCAGAGAAGAAGTCGGGGAAGAGAATTTCTTTCTCTTTGGTGCAACAGCAGATGAAGTCCCTAAGCTACGCAAGGATAGAGAGAATGGGCTGGTATAAAATCATTACTTCCTTTAAAATAAATATTTTGTACGTCTAAATTCCTTGTTTTAGTTCCTTGAGCTACCATAACCCCTTCATCCTATGTTTGCTGTTGATCACGCAGTTCAAGCCAGATCCTCGATTCGAAGAGGCAAAACAGTTTATAAGAAGTGGAGCATTTGGAAGCTACGACTACAACCCGCTCCTCGATTCTTTGGAGGGGAACTCCGGTTATGGTCGTGGCGATTACTTTCTCGTTGGCTATGACTTCGCAGGCTACATGGATGCCCAAGCAAAATTAGATGAAGCTTACAAGTAAGTTATTCACTTTGGTAACTCAAACATGACATCAATTGAACTCATACAGTATGTGAAGATAAAATAAAACATTTGTGACCTCAATGATGAGCCATTGTTTGGACTACCCAATAGAGTTGGTAATTTGGACCTGACCATGTGGGCAGCCGAAATCCGACCTGCATTTTTGCTGGGTCGGGTTTGTCAGGGGAAGTGTAGATTAGATCAGACAACCTGCATAACGGTCGAGTTAGGTCTTTTCAACCCAAACCTTTAAAATCTTACCTGAAACACAGATTGCCAGCTCTATATACCAACGCTCTACAATCCTACATATATTATACCATCCTGCATGGTTCATTGTCATAGACTGAGAGAATCAGCTTCACGCGGCGCCCCAAACTCCCGCACCCGGAGGGAGGGGCCAGCCTTATCCATAAGCATCAAGCTCAATAAACACAAATTAGGGCAACAAGATTATACTTGTATCATGAAATAAGCATCGGAATAATAAGTATAGGATTATGTTGACGAAGATCACCCATAAGGCGCCTAGGGAAGATGCATTCCTTCGGTTCATAGCAGTATAGCTTGACGTCAGTTCCCCTTACAAGTCGTAATGTTGCTTCCCTGCAGGGATCAGAAAAAGTGGCTGAAAATGTCTATACTAAGCACAGCTGGGAGTGGCAAATTCAGCAGTGATCGGACAATTGCGCAGTACGCCAAAGAAATCTGGAACATAAAGGAGTGCCGTGTGCCGTAAGTCTGAAAAATGCAAACGTGAGTTCAATATTTATATTATGTATGGGTTTTATAAGGTAGGAATAAAAGGTAGCATCACACGTATGCCACAAATGTACATATCGTTTCACCAGCCACAGATCAGATGCATTGTTCTTTCGCATCACTATGGCTGGCTTTTCAGTTAAGTTCAAACATTTGTTCTATCAAACAATTTGTTTCACTATATATCCTTACAATCGTATGTTTACTTTCGAGAATTACATTATTCAGGTTAAGTAACCAGTATCAGTATCAGTATCAATTCTCCACTATGAAGGATTTTCAAGAATGAAGCTTGAGAAACTCTTGTCCAAAGGGAGCTGTATTCGACACAACATAGTACCAAAATAATGGTCTAAAATATGGCTGATTCTTTTTTTTTTTTTGGAGGAAGGCATGATACGTTATTAACTTGTATCAATTGAAAGCAAATTTGAGAGCAAAGATGGAAACACTGACAAATTTGTTAAAACTATTTGAGGGCAAAGACAAGACGGTGGGAGTTGTAATAAAACTATGAATTAGAGTATAAGGTCATGAGCTCAGAGAATGGATTCCATGGAGCGCCCCGAAATCCCAAATATGGAGAGACGGGTCAACCTTATCCCAGTCTGTCAACTACGATAATATAAGTAGGTTATAATGTCAACTACGAAAATATAAGTAGGTTATAATGTCACATATCGAGAGAATTGACCTCGCGTCACCAAAAACTCCCGATCCAAAGAGAGTCGGGAAAATTGTGCATTGGGAGTGATGTCACGATTAGTGAAAATCAAACATGCTGTGTCACCCCAAACTCGAACCAATTGATCAAACCTCATCCGTAAAGGATAATCATATTATGGTTTGATTTCTTGCAATTAATGAGAAGCAGCCTCCACAAGCACAACATAACAAGCACTAGCCGACTCATCTTCAAACCAGCAAAAATTTTAAAACATCCATACAGGCACAGAGAATTCAGTCTTCTATTACAATGGGTCTCGACACCAGTTCCTTAAAACCTAGCTAGGCACAGATAATTAATAAAGCCCATTCCTTCAGGAGGAAGGAGATGTGGACCTAGGAGTGACAGACCGAGACACAGATCTTGAACTCGGAGTTGCACTAGGGCTCCTCGATGAGTACCTATCGCTTGACACACTTCTCTTTGAGCTCCTTGCCCTCGGGTACACACTTCGAGTGTAGCTCCGCCTTGGTCGCCTAGGCGAGACACTAGGCGAGCAGCTCCTCCTTGAACTCATCTTCTTTGGCCTGGGAGAGATACTGCGAGAATAGCTCCTCCTCCACCTCCGCCTTGACCTTGGTGAAATGCTTCGGGAAATGGAACGGGAGACAGAACGATAGTAACGCCTCCCTCTGTGGTATCGGTCATCGGGAGAGTAGTTCCTGGATCCATATGGAGAGTATGATCTGTCACGCCTTCTGACAGAAGGTGACCTACTATAGTAGCGTGATCCATGACGTCTGTAATATGGAGAGTATGATCTGCGCCGTCTATCATAAGGAGAGTATGATCTTCGCCGGCTGTAGTAAGGAGAGTAAGATCTGCTCCGATCTCGTTCGGATGAGTAGTAAGGTGAGCGACTCCTGCTTCTTCGGTAAGGAGAGTAGCTGGGAGATCGGCGGGAAGAATAACTAGAAGACCAGCGGGGAGAGTAGCTAGAAGATCGACGGTGCACTACAACAACAAGCAAGGAATATTTTAGATAACATAAAACGGATAATAAAGTGAAAACTGAAAGCATTAGGCAACATATTACACATTAAATGTGAAAATCATCTTACCGCGAACTGTTCTCAGCCCAAGATATCTTCCGGGAGTAGGAGTTCGACCTCTCCGCCTTCTAGCCTGCAAGAAAGCAACAAATAAGATCACAGAATTACAAGAAAACATAGATATGAGATAGGCAGCGAGTAGGACAGATTTAGCAAGCAAATGCACGACATAAGAGAAATTGTGGAAAGCAAAAAAGCTAAAGGATAAGAGAGAAATGTAGGGCATACAACCCTAAAAGTCTGATACTTGATGTATTTGATTTGTTTGATCAGTTGTACTTTGTTGAGAGCTGCTACACACAGCTAACCTGCTGCCACAGAAACTTCAAGCGAAAAGAAGCAACAATTTTTAATTTCAAGGAACTAATAATAAATAGCAAACCATTCTGAAAATTCGGATAATGTCTCGTGAGGAAACAAGAAGCCAATGTTTCAAACAAGATAATCAACATAACAGAACTGTACCTTCTCTACTGTAATGACACGGCCCTCCAGAACTGAGCGGTCCAAGTACTTGACACAACGTTCAGCCTCCTCAAGGTTCGACATTGTAACAAACCCAAAACCTCGAGACTCTCTTGTCCATGGATCAACCACAAGATGAACATCCACCACCTGTTAAGGTCGAGTCAAACTATTAAGAACGCATAATAGTAACACAAACAAGCATGGCAATTTGTTGAAGTGGCGATGAAAGTCCCACATTATAGTGTAAAATGAATGAGCTACTTACAAAGGTACAAGTGAAAACCTACAAGCAAGATTTATTCTTTAGCAGTGAAAGCTCAATCCATTATGTGTATCCCAATTTTGAAATAAAAACAAGCTCATGTTCAATTTTTTCAGAAAAGAGTTTTCACAAGTGGGGACTTAGGTTTTACTCAAGTGACACAGTGAAGTTTACCGTCAAAGCCAAAAGTTCCAATAAAAAAACTATAACCGAGTATAGTCCATTCCCTTTAAGTAACATACTAACATACAATTATCGAATGGTTATCTAATATAAAAAATAAAGCCCTAAGATCATAGAGTGACTAACAGTAAAACAACAATTAAGCCATTTACCCAACCAATGTTGGTGACTACACATAATAGACTAATAGTATGAAGAAATAATTCCCAAAAAAGAGAAGTACGTATTATAATCATTCATACCATTCCCTCACTTGAAAAATGCTTCTCAAGATCTCTCTTGGTGATCCGATGAGACAATCCTGTCACATACAAATTATTTCCAGGATTTTCAGCATCAGTTGAATCGCCGCTCCTAACATCAAAGTCAAACATTGTAAGAGCCACATAACACAATTCAGATGCAGAAGCAATCACAATTTAGACGATTAAGCCCTTACCTTGACCGCCCCCTTGAAAGTGACCTTGACTGTGGCGACAAAGACCTTGAGACAGACCTACTATATCTCCTGCATGGGGAAGGAGAGGGGGAATACCTGTGACACAAAATAGACAAACAAATAAGCAAAACTATAATTGATTACATAAGTAAACCGTCAAAATTGAAATCAAAGTACAAAACACACCTTGACCTCTTCGAATACGACATCTGGGATGACATACAAAAAGAATTAGTTCGAAAGTACACAAACATGTATATAACAATATTCAGTAACCAAATAACATAATCCTAAAAGTCTTGTGAGCAAGCAGAGAACTGTGTCAAATTTTAAACAATTACTCGTGAAAGTCCATACAAAAAATCAATGGACTCCACTGGCACATCAATAATTAGTACCCAAATGACACTATTTGAAATATTTCTTCAATAAGAAGAAACCAATCAAATCAATATATCTCAGGTTCAACTTAAAACAGAGAACCAAAAAGGCACTAAGAAACACAACACTTAAGATACAAAATACAATTCCACTGACATAAATTCAAATTTTGGATACTAAGATACTACAAAAACATAAATTCTCCAAGGCCTCAATCTAGTAACGATAAACCACAAATCCAAATCCACTGTAGTAAATTCAAATTTTGGAGGCTGAGATGCTACAAAAACATAATGTTTCCAAGGCCTCAATCTAGTAACGATAATTCAGTATTGTTCGAGGATCATTACAAGTAAAAATATATACAACTCAATGACTTGAAAGAATTTTTTTGATGAAAATCTTTTATAAATAATAAATTGACCTCGTAACATTAATAAATCTGGAGATCAGTATTCATACAAGTTAGCTAAAATAATAACAAATACAAAAGAATTTCATTCAGAGATCAATCATTCATATATCATAAATCACCTAAATCAAGCTTATACAAGAAACAATCAATCACTCAAAAGTTATCGGTTGATTGCGCAGATAATCAGAACAATCGATCACATAAAAATTAAAGGTTGATTGCGCAGATAATCAGAAATGTATAACAAGTTAGATTCAAACGATCTTAACAAGCACAACAAAAAATAACTCAAAAAATGATAAAATGAAGAATCAGAGAAATACCGTATGATATGAGCACAAACAATCACGTAAACGACCGATCAGGCAACGCTCGCAGCAACAAACGCTCTCGAAATCCTCCGGTTTGGAGAATGTGCAGTGACGATGGTAAGATTCTGAAAAACAACTGGCGAAGCGAATGTTACTACAGAATAGAAGTTTCTGGAGAAGCGGACGCCAGTAATCTATTAAATCGGGCTGAATTAATTTTCATGGTCCATAAACGTAGCCGAGTCCGGTACGTCCTCTGTGGTTCGTGCTGTGACTGGTTAATAACTGCCACGTCATTGCGTAAGCATTTTCTTTCTTTGGCTGTGTTGAGTTGTACTTTCTTTCTATCTTACACCTGGGTTGTACTTTTCTGGAAAAACTATTTTCAATCCTTTATAATTGTAATTACGGTAAAGAAATTGATTGATTTAAAATTTATAAAAATAAATTACATTTTTTTTTTCTAGGGGACCAAAACAATCAACTTTATTTAATTAAGATTCTACGGTAATATCGATACTAATTCAGACTGTCCTATCCAAGAAAATAAATCTAACGAATCGCTATGTTTGGTACACATAAATGCCTTGGAATGGAATGCTCATTCCAGTATTTTCATTTCATTCACATGTTTCGTATAAGTAGGAATAACTGAAAAGCTCATTCCTGAGGAAAGCCCATTCCAGCTTTTTCCTTATAATCATTCATCTTCTAAACTTAAAGAATGGTCATTCCAACTTATGCTGAAATGAAATTTAAAATGTAAAATTACTAAAATACCATTCTCTTTAACTATATTTTCACTTTATAAATATATATTTTTATATTACATGATATAAAAATTAAATTTAAATTGTATAAAATTGTAAAAATA
>JAYMTE010002943.1:0-10442 GCA_036897545.1 Pelargonium fulgidum
GGATGCGACATAAACAGGCCACCTTTGGGTTTGAATGTTCTAATTTTATAAATACTTGACCTTGTATCTAATATCACATTGCTGTATTTGTTTTTGCAGTTCTTGGACATGAGCTCCTTGCAAGCTGCACTACCTAATGCTCAGCTGCCTCCCACCTTCCTCGGTGGTACGACAGAATCGTGGTTCTCTGAAAATCCAGTGACACCTTTTGTACCAGCTGTAGCACAGGGTAAGTTTTTCTCCTTGTTTACTGGTGAGATAGACACATTATTTCTAGACCTGCATTTGCTGCTTAAAGTAATTTAATTGAATAATCAATACTGTGAAAGAAATTTCATAGCATCTCCCACTTGCGTTTTCCATCATGACTTCTGATCTGATTTTCGTTTGATCCAACAGGTGGTTTAGCATATATAGCAGCACAAGCACCAAACTCTCCAATACAGTAAGTTCTTTAGTTGCACAGATCAACTATCGTTGCCAACCTTTTTATCTTCATGGTTCCTCTCATTATTCCACAAGGAAGTTATAATAGGCTCTTTCTTTTCTTTTTTGTGCATGCTCTTGTCTTGTATGCACATGCTGCATGCTGTATGCTTGAGTACATTCTTGTGTTTCTAAATGTGGTTCAGAGGAGAAGAAGTTAATACTGTATGCTGCTTGCTTTGTGAAGAGGCTCTTTCTCTTAATTATACCTGTAACCTAAAGGTCACAAAACATTATATCATAACGCTTACTCTCACAGTTGGTGACTTTTAAGGCTTGTGAATATCGACTATTGATTTTTCTTTGTTGGTTGAAGTTAACAAGGGAATGTGGTTCTTGTATTTAACTCGCTATATCAGATCTAACCTATGCAATTGTATCTCTTTCCTAATAAGTTAATTAGATGAAGTAAATTGGTCCCTGTTCTCAATAAGTGAAATAGATGAAGTTACTCGGACCCCTTTAGTGGTTGCTCTTAGTATCAAAATTTAGGCGTAAACGGTGTTTTATGATATTCTCATGCGAACTTAAATTGTCATTAATGCTAATTGATTATGACGAAGTACCTGAGAATTGTTTACAATGATTTGAGAACCTAAGAACGGTGGGAAAAAAAAAATATTGCCATATAATAAATGTTTTCTGGATTTAATGTCTCAAAGATTTTGATTTAAACTATTTGTTGTGTATCTTGCTGTGAGACAATCTCTAGCATAGTATTTGTCACGTAAGATTTTGATTGGAATTAATTGTCCTAGAATTATTAGCAAATTAATACTCTTCCTGCCCCAAAAATGAGTGTCGTGGTTTCCATTTTGAGAATAATTATGAAGTTAGCGTCGTATATTTCCTCGTGTATTCCCAAGGACGTGTTGTACTGAACTCAAATTATACTAACTTATTATAAAGATACTATTGGTATTTTATACATAACTAACTTCCTAAAAAAGAACACTCATTTTGGGAACACTATGCATCATTATGTTAATCACTTGCATTGATTGACTGCAAATTGATATGATTGCTTGTTTTGACAGGAATGTCCCAACACATGGGCCTGTTGCTTCTTCTATAGGAGGAAATCCTTTTGCTTAGGAAATCTGCCAGCAGTAGTATAAATGCAAATTCTAGTTAGTAATGGAAATTTTAAGGGTGGTTAGTTATCATCTATCTTTTCCTATATATTAGAATCATATTTTTTTAATGGTATTACCCATGTTTGTATCTGTATGAAAATAAAATCTTATTGCGGGACTTTTGACAGTCCGCAATACCATGTCATGTGTGTATATCTTGATTGACCTTTAGTTTACATTTAGATCTGGAAGTGTATCCAGATACCTTGTAGATGGTGGAGCAGAATTTTAAGATGAGGTGGGGATTGTTCATTATTGGCATACACAATCCATGTATAAGTTCTTTAAAGTTATTTACTGGATTGCTATGGATTAGGTGATTAAATTATTTGTTGCTGCATATACTCTGTTTTTGTTTACGTCTTTGCTTTTATTTTTTATTTTATTTTTGGTACTCTTTTGTGAGTCACATTCCCTCAACACTATTAAAAATGATGCTGGCTGGAGGTCTTGGGAAGTCTGTTTTAACAAAGGCTTAGTTTTGGATTGGAGTTGATGTAAAACACTAGCTTTGACTCCCGGATGAGTATCAAAATGCATTGCAGTTGTTTTGTTCTCATATTGCTGCTCAATCGAATACGGTCTCAAGTAACTTTGTTGAAAGCATAATAATAGTCTAAAACTGCAGCTTCTCGTCCAATTTGGGTTACAATTTGAGCCCGAGCCTAGTATTTTGGGGGAATTTATGAGTATCTTGAACGAAGCACTTGTTGCCCATTAGGTGTGGGAAGTCAATCCCACGCCTATTGAAGTGCTCCCAAAGCACCCGAAATTTTAAGGAGATTTAAGTGATTCTTTACAACTCACGCAATCCTTAATTTTTACTCGAGCTCACATTTGACAATCACTCTCGAAGTGCTATTAGATGCATTAAATAATGTCACGCCATATATGGTAACATGATTTGTGTAGCACCCTGAACCAATGTACTCCCTCAAAACAGTCATATGTAACCTAATATCTTTTTGTGTCAAAGACATCATTTATTGCAAGATTCAATGTCATTACTGGTTAGTATAAACAATCATTCCTTGGAGGAAAGAGAAGTCGGGCAATTTTGTAATTCAACGTTATCTTCGTAATGTTATAAATTTATTTGACATAGAAGTTGTTTTCATAGCGAAGATGAAATGGAAGACACATGTCATATTAAAAGAGTGAAATTCCAACGCGTGTGAAGGGAAGACTAGAAGTAGAAGTAGAAGCAGAAGCGATGTGAATAGAAAAGGTAAAGGTGAAATGGTTGGTAAGAGTCACATGTTAGTGAGTCGAGAAGATGCCCAAATCCCCAATCCAAGCTTAGGAATTAGGAATTAGGAAGAGTCATGGAGGCCAGTATCTTGGAATCGATCGGCGTCGAGATCATCGGCGTCATGTCTCCGGTCTCCATCTGCATGCTCCTCGTCGTCCT
The DNA here is from genome assembly GCA_036897545.1 of Pelargonium fulgidum. Taxonomy (NCBI): domain Eukaryota; kingdom Viridiplantae; phylum Streptophyta; class Magnoliopsida; order Geraniales; family Geraniaceae; genus Pelargonium; species Pelargonium fulgidum. The sequence continues at coordinate 3,034 of JAYMTE010002943.1, forward strand.
CCTCGTCTACTCTCTCACCTCCTCCAACCCTTTCTCCTCCGCCCCCATCCGCACCGCCGCCAATCTCGTCTACCTCGAGTCCCCCTCCGACTCCGCCTCCACCAAGCTCCAGGGCGCTCTCATCAACGCCCTCGTCTTCATCCTCCTCATCACCGCCGTCACCTTCCTCCTCGTCCTCCTCTACTACTACCATTTCACCAACTTCCTCAAGAACTACATGCGCTTCTCCGCCTTCTTCGTCCTCGCCACCATGGGCGGCTCCATCTTCCTCTCCATCATCCAGCATTTCTCCATCCCCGTCGATTCCATCACCTGCTTCCTCCTCCTCTTCAATTTCACCGTCGTCGGCGTGCTTTCTGTATTCTCCGGCGGCTTCCCGATCTTCCTCCGCCAGGCTTATATGGTTTCCCTCGGGGTTATTGTGGCCGCTTGGTTCACCAGGCTGCCGGAGGGGACCACCTGGGTTTTGCTTGTGGCTTTGGCGCTTTATGATCTGGTGGCCGTGCTGGCTCCCGGCGGGCCTCTCAAGCTGTTGGTGGAGCTCGCGTCCACTCGGGACGAGGAGCTACCGGCTCTGGTCTACGAGGCTCGGCCCATGGCGCTTCCGGAGAATCGGAGCTCCAATTCGGGTATTTTGATCGCTGGGGTTTCGGAGTCTGGATCGATCGAGCTTCAGGCTGTCCCGCGGAGTCCAGTTGATGCTCAGGTTGGGAATGGAGGAAGTGGCAGAGAGGAAGAGGAAGTGTCTCCATTGGTGAGAAATTCAAGGGAGAGGGTTTCATCTGGGGATGCATCGTCGACATCGACTTTTCAATCTGATCAAAACTTGTCTGAGATTGCTGTTGATGAAGACATGTCCCCTCTGATTGAGCATTTGAGTAATGGGAATGAAAGGGAGCCAGCGAGGAGGCACAGTCCAGATACACAAACACATGAGAGTCGAGGTATCAAACTTGGCCTTGGAGACTTTGTTTTTTACAGTGTCCTTGTGGGTAGAGCTGCAATGTATGATCTCATGACCGTATATGCTTGCTACCTGGCTATTATTTCTGGACTTGCTTGTACTCTTATTTTGTTGTCTGTGTGCCGCCGTGCTCTGCCTGCCCTCCCTATATCTATCACACTCGGGATTATGTTTTATTTCTTGACTCGGTTATTAATGGAACCTTTTGTTGTTGGGACGATGACAAATTTAATGATGTTCTGATCCTCCATTTATTGTCGAGAAAACAGGAAGAGTTAATTACACTGTTAATGGAAAGGCTTATGTCTAGTTTACATGACTCTTGTGTACACAGAAAAAGGTATTAGTTGATGAACTATCATTCCTTTGTGCTCATGTAACTTTTTAATGATTCAAGTTTGACATCAGGCAATGCAGCAAGTTTGACTCCAATTCTTATTGCATTTCGACGTGATTGAGCTAGTTTATATTGTTAAAGTCATTCTGCAGCACTATACTTTTTCAATATTACCCTTTATGTTATCTTATTGAGAGTATGTTCAACTCAGATTATAGTGTATACTCCTAATTGTGCACTTAGTTAGTCTTAAATTTGTGTCCACGGGGTGCTTTTCCATTATCTGAATTCTTGGATGATCCCTGCTTTTTCATACTTAATGGAATTTCCTTTTTCATATTCAAAATATGTGGCGTGGCCATTAGTTATTAAAGAAAAGTGTTTGTGTGTTTCTGCGTCTTACTGCTTTACTGTTTCATGTTCACATATATGTTAGCCAGGATTGTTACAACAATTGCATTAATGTTACAAAATTTTGTATTGCTATGGTTGAAAAGTAACAGATTTTTCAATTTTGTCACAAAGGATAAACTGCAAAAGAAATATTATAGCTATGTTCTAAAATTTCCTCCTCAAGTAGAAGTTTTCCTATGTCTGTGGCATCCTCTTGTATTTAGATTCAACAAAAGATGTATCTATTAGTTTAATTTGGTGCTTTTTGGAGTTTTTAAAGTCATTGCTACAGTTCCTTATGTTTGAAACTTAAAGGAATACAATATGGATTCCTCCATGTGGTGCTCAGTATTAGAATTGATTTTACATTTTTTTTGCTGTCTCATTGATTTTACAAGTCTATAAATCGGTCTATGAGTTTAATATAGTTGCAGTTTCAAAAACGAATTACAAGATCTTTAGCATCTACATCTCCTCTATCTATATCCTTATCCTTTTCTGTTTTCTTCTCTTAAGATTTTTACTTTTACTACCTCAAGATTTCCTTTGAATCAATTCCTTTTTCTTTCTCCCTAAAGTGGTTCAACATGCTTGAGCACAATTCTTTTATTGTTCTTTTTTGGACTTGTTCTTGCGTTTCATTCTATGATTTATTCTAAAACTCCATATCAAAATTGCAAGAAATACATACCTTCTATCTCTATATTTACTTTTATTGGTTTTATGAAAACCCAACATATTATTTTTCGTTATCATAGATATATAATAGCTTACTGGTGCAAATTTTCTCTCCACTCTAAATAATCGAATACTATGTTCAATTTATCTTTCATAAGATATAGGTTCATGTATTTATTTAAAATACCATTGGCAATTGGTTGTCTAATGAAAAGTTTATCCAAATCAGTTATTTCAGCTTGCTGTTTTAACTTGAATGTGCAAAAAAAAAAAAATAATAAAATTAAAAAAAATTAAAATTAAAAATAAAATAAAAAAAATAAAAACTTGAATGTGCAGTATTGAGGATGTATATTGACTAATGCTATTTTTTCTTTTCCTTTCTTTAAAGAAATAGAAGTGTGTCGCAATACTTTATAATTATTATTATTATTATTATTATTATTTTGCCAAGTGATAACAATAGGCTATGTAAGAATTTATATTATCACTGATATAGATGGTGAGTTGAAGAGGAGCCATTTTTTATATTTAATTTTCATTCTACAACTTAAGTATTCTATGGTTGTCACTTGTATGCCTTTTTGCCTGATTTTTTTATGTGTGTGGGACAAGATCTTATGATTTCATTGGTGTTTTTGAACTTGTTTGTCTATCTAGTTGAATTTGAAGTTGCCAAAAGGGCTTCTATCATGGTGGAAATCCCAGGAGATTGTATATTGCATCAGATGCGTCTGGCCTTCTCTTGTATTTGTTTTGGTTTTCAGTTTTTGTTAGAAAAAAGTTCCAGGTAATAGGAAAGGATTTTAAATTGAAAAAACAGGTACTATAGGATACTTGCATAAGTCTTATGCTAACTTGTACTCAAGTATTACACGGCACCCCAGTAAAGATATCTGGATCCATGATTTGTCGACTTTTTAAGGATGTAACATATCTAGTGGAGAGAAAGATCTCAACCTCTTCCATTCATGCCCTGGTTGGTTAAACAGTAAGTGCTCTCTTATCTTCCATTCTATTATCCTCGCATTGCACAGGAAGTTTTGTGCCGAGTAGAGAGAGTTTCCTGCCAATTCATATTGCTCTTGGTGCCTGAGCTAGTATGGGCCTTTTCGTGCCACGCTTATCTGTAGCTTCACTCTGATTCAGAATGGCTGTATTAGATAAACAAAAAATGTGTGAATTCAATCGCCTAGATAGAAAAAGGTATTGCCAATTACATTTTGTATCACACATGTTGAACAATTACATTTTGTACTGTCGGTCAATCTGTACAGTATATGGTGCCATGTTTGTTTTTTCACATCACACATGCCCAGATAGCTGGATAGCTAAAAATCATATATTATTGTTGAGATAGTTTTGTGGGAGAAGCAGAATAGGATGTAGCATCTTTCTTTCTAATGCCAATTTGCTATCTTCTCTTTTGGTCTCAAGTTTTGTGGGAGAAGCAGAATAGGATGTAGCATCTTTCTTTCTAATGCCAGTTTGCTATCTTCTCTTTTGGAAAAGAGACTTGCCTCTATTGATAGTTGAATAGCATAAAGGCCCTAAACATTGACTCATCAAGGATTTTGAGTTGGAAGGTTAGGAATTTTTCTGAGCCTTAATCTATATTTATTTTCTGATATATAATTTATCTTAAAGCACATAAGAAGATCAATGTTGCCTCCATGTTATAATTTATCTCAGCATATTTGTGTCGTAACAGACAATGACATCCTAATTGAGCTTTGTAAATGCAATTCCGATGTACAATGAATATGTGCTTGAAGGTTATAAGTTATATGTTGGGCAAGTCTTGGAAGCTAAAAATAGTTTTAGAAATGGTTAAATTTGTAGATGCACACCGAAAATGGTGATCCTATCTCTGTAATAGCTTGTGTGATTCCATCAAATGCCGGAAATGAATTTATTTTTATGCATAGGTAGTAGCACAATAAGTGATCTATTTACCAAGGATAGTAGTTGTAAAGTAGAAAATAAATGAGGAATTGAATGAGCTTTTCATAATAACATTGTTCAATCTGTGTGAATCTCGTTATAACATGAACTTGCTGAAACTCACCATGTCAAGTGTCAGCACATTTCCTGGCACATCACTTGAGAAATTGCAGCTGAGTTCTTAAATTGCTATAGAAATAGGACTACTGACAGCTCTTCTCTGCATGATGAGATCTCTGAGTTCACCGTTGAAGGACTGCATAAGATGGAAGATGAAATATGCTGATTCTACTGCAGGTAACTATTAACAAGCTCTTGCCGTTAAATTATAGTTAATTTATATTGATTGCTGAGAATTAATTAAGTTGTCTCCAAATACATGAATCCGTATCTTAAGCAAACCATGGGATGGGGATTCTCATGTTTCAGAACCAGGTATTCTTTGCTAGATACAATAAATGATTCGTGATGAAGAGAATTACGTTGAATCTTGTGGGAGCCAGGAAGTTCATTTTCATGTGCGCAAGTTTTGACTTAGTTTTGCAGCCGACAAGAGAAAGTAATGTGAATTTTCTATGACATTGCATGTGATGTTTGGTCCATATAATTTGAAGTCACTATTTTCTTAAAGGTACAATATAGTGTGCATGTAATGAATGAGTAATAAAACTGCATCAGTATTGATTGGAGCTTTATTCTTTCAAGTTGGAATGGAAGACCAACTCTACATCTCTATTCATCTGTCCATATCAAGTTTTGGACTTCTTGGAGAGATGTATCTATTTTGGATCTCCAATATCTGTAGCTAGCTAGGGCTCAACTGCATAGCAAGTGAGATTTTTAGCTAGTAGGGCTGCTTTTGGAAATGAAGCACCTTACAAGGGGTTAAGGTTTAGATTTGTAGACTCTCTCTTTAGATTAATTGATTATTTATTTTATAGGAGGATAGTAGTAGTCTTCCGTTGGTTCATCATCACTATTAGCTTCTTTTGTTCGATCTACTTGCACGCATCTTGTTATCATTTCATCTTCGATATTTGTTAGTTTGTGAGAGTACGTTTACTACAAAAAGATTGATTCTTTTAATGTTATTCTGTTTTAAATCTTATTTTGATAGTTATACTATTTTTATAGTTTGTTTGTATTCTCTTAGTAGAGATTTGAACATGTCGTCCAATGTTGAAGTTGTGCTGTCTTCTCTAGAGAAAGTTGTTTTTTTTTTTTTCATTATGAGTCAATGCGTATTGTTGGAGTTTTCTACGCATCATATGCTTTTGAAGTTGATAAAGAAGTGTCATATTATTCCGTTAGTTGTTAACCAACTATATGTTACTTGGTCGTCTTTATGAATATTAGTTTATTGATTGAAACTATTTTGAACTTTAAAAACAACCCTAAAATCGAATTCGTTGTTGGGTTGTAAGTTGTAACCCCCAATTTATGGTATTCGATCCTAAAGTCAAGATTCAAGACTAAAGATGGTCGTGCACAACACTCCTATCTCTAACAATGTCTTTGCCGCATAATAAATTTAGCCTTTGTTAGATTTCATTTTGGTGGTGGGTCTCTCAATCCCAAGCCCATATCTTTCATAAGATTTCTGATTTGATTTAAGCAAAATTTACTTGGAGAGGAGGTTTTTTTTTTTTTTTTTTTTTTTTTTAAAGCGCTTTTTCTAGAAATTTAATTTTAATATGTTAGTCACTTGTGACTTCAGAGCAAGAACCAATCTAGTGCCAAAACACTGATATTCAATTCATTAACTCCTTGGTTTCCAGTAGAGCACCAAATTTGATTTGAGGACAAGATTTTTTATTGGGCAACTTAACTCTAGAAGTTAGAGGAAACAAATATTTCATGCCTTGACATAACTGTCATTTTTTGGATTTTGAGAAAATTTAAGAAGTTAGTATATTGTCATTAAGGGAAACTAAATAACTTAGTATATTGTCATTATTGAAAATTTATGTAACTAATTTTTTAAAAGAAATAAACACTTATTTTAGACAAAAATGAAGGAGTATTTTTCTATTTAGCATACTTATTTTTAAGATAGATTTACATAGATAAAATCTTGTTATTTTCACAAAATTGTTGGTACTCATTGATGTGTTATGTGTTATTTTCACAAAATTGTTGGTACTCATTGATGTGTTATGTGTTATTTTCACAAAATTGTTGGTACTTACTGATGTGTTATGTGGACCTGACGTCAAAGTTTTCACCTAGTATGACTTTTGTAATTAGATTTTCACACTCAAATTTGTTTTTGAATTAGATTTTTACTTGATCTTGAGCTTGAATGCTAATGGCTCACACACAACAAAAGTAACAAACCATTAAACAAAATTGGAAGGTACATCTAGATTACACTTTAGACATGAAATAAGAATATCTCCTAATGTGAAATAGAGGTGTATGTGAATTCTAGAGAAAATTTGAGTGAGGATATAATAGCTCAAAGTGTGCGAATGACACAAATAAACCTCAAGGGTCCAAAAAAGAATTCATGTAAGGTATGGTTTTACGGGTATTTACACTCACAAAGTTATGATGGTGGGGCAATGAGTCGTGATGTAATTGGTTGCTAGTGAACTTGACGATATCACATGTGTCATGAACTCAAATGTTGATATAATTCATCATATGATAATGTCATGTTACCTTCAACCATTGGAGCAAGTGGTTTAAGGCACTAGATAGGTCGCTTTGAGGTATTGGATTCGAGCTTTGGTGTTGTGGTATGCTTGTTGATAAAGAAAAGAAATAATGTCATGTTAATGTAAAAATAATCTCATGATGATTTGATGTTTGGACCTGTTGATGATGTAATCACAACGAAGCAATGACAATGTCATTTTCTTAGGGTCCTTGAAACGCTATGGTCTTAGAGACGTTAAAGAATCATGTATAAAAGGATATCCTAAGCGTACCAAGTCTTCACGTGTATTTATATATGTATATAGTATACGAAAGTTCAATTCTCTAAGAGATTACCTACTGATGGTGCCACACATAATTATAAAGATTTCGAAGGCCCATACACATCGATTACTCCGGAAAACAGGTAATCTTATGTCTAAAAAATTTAGC
>JAYMTE010002944.1:0-10439 GCA_036897545.1 Pelargonium fulgidum
CGGTCGGTGGTATTTGTTTTTTCGTAACCTATGTCTCCGTTCTGGTCTACTTGTATCGTGTTGTACTTGTAATTGTCCAACAGGTCCATCGTCTTTTTTTAGAGTTTTTTTTTTTTTTCTTGCATTACATGCATGTAACAAAACCATACTACCGTACATATGTAGCAAAACAAGAGCGATGATTGGTGGATAATAATGAAGGGTGAAGAGAGATACGTACCAGTAGGGTACTGGCCCCATGAAATGCTGCCATATATGAGAGCCGGAGCTACCATGTTGGCCTGGGGCGGTTTAACCATCGCCGGAGCTGACGGTATGAGTCCTCCGATGGGTAGCAGCCAGTATCCGAGGAGCGATTACAACCAGGATAGCTCTTTCCTCAGGTTAATGTACTTAGACGATCAATTTAACTTCCAAAGTCCCTCCATCAACCAGACTGATTTTTTTGGAGGGAGATCAGGCTGCTATGGTGTGATAAATGATGGTTATGTCATGGATCAGTTGGGCTACTCTTTCCTCTATGGAGGTCCAGGGGGTGATTGTGGGGTTTAATGGGGTTTAATTACATTTTATTTGTACTAATAAAACATGTATTGTTCTGTAAACTGAAACAAGACAAGCCTCTGTTTATATATTATATAAATCACAAAATAAAAGGGCTCGGCTCTGGCTCTCTGTGTATAATATCTAGAACAGTATGAAAGATGAAACCAGTCCAGTCCTCTGAAACAGTTACAACATGAATTGTTCATGCTCCTCCTGGCTGGTTATGCATCTGAATTAAAGCTTAGGCTAGACTATATTTACACTGTATTTAAATGCTGAGACGCTGACCGAAAAGGGACACGTAACTCCTCCCGCCGTGCCCCTGAATCTGATCGGGTAAAGGCTGATATGGAGCTTGCTCATTGTCACTGTCTCTGTCTTTGCTCTTTTGTATCACTATGTTGGCATGCTGCTCAGCATTACCATTGGCCAGAGTCCCGGAAAAGACAGCCATCATGACTCCATTTGTTGCCAATTCGGGACTTAATGAAAGCTGAGCATCTCTTGCAGGTTCCTCTGTTTCTCCACATAATGAAAGCTCCAGATTTGGTATTGGCTTATCCTTCCCTTCCGCAGACACTACTTGCCGCTGTGTGGCAGTCTTTACCTCCATGTTGCTCTCCACAGAATTTGCAGAATACATAGAACCAGCAAGGTTAGGATCAATCCCTATGCTACAAGCTCCCATTCGTTTTTGATCCTTAATGGAAAAACTAGTATCAATACCGTTTGTCCTGAACATAGCTTCATCAGCTGTATACTTACTCCCTCTAGGACTTCCAGACATCCCATTCGACCAATCCTCCATCCTCTTGGGTTCTTCTTCCTCTTCTTCTTCACAACAGGAGTTAAGATCAATTTCTAGTCTCTGTCAGAAGAACAAAGAAATCTTGAGTACAGTTTTATGGAGTAACAGCCATATCAAAATGTTGGTCTTTTAATCAACTTTAATGTACTGCATCAAAGAGAAAAATCTAATATAATCTCACTTAATTGTCATAATTTAATCATGCCAGAGGTCAGAGATTAAATCCACTTAGTGATCAATATGTTACATCCAGTTCAAAAGAGCTCTTCGAATGTACAGTGTAAATGGAAAAGAATGTATAATTAAAACCTTCAAATTTTCTATTTAGTCAATTTAAAATGAATCGGGTTGAAAATTGCAACCCCGTGTTCTATATATGTCAACCTAGTTCTTTCAAGAATGCAAGCCAAGTTTAGAGAAGAATATGCATGGCAAATAGTAAATTTAAAAAACCCAAAGGAGATGTTTACCGGTATAGTTCTGGAGGGTAGCATGTCTCCTGAAAACCGCTCATGTTGAGATGAAGTGTCAACACATGGCTGTTGAGTAGAAGTGGCTTGTATGCCTAAAATCTTCTGCTCAGGAGTAGTTACTTGGGGTTCACAAACTGGGGACACACTGCCAGATGAAACAGATGGCAATCGTAGAGAGCTGATGGAGTCTGATCTTTGCTGTGCATTATAAGATATGGTTAATGTAGATACAATATCACCTGACTGACCAGAAGATACTGCAGAATTAAACACCTCTTTGTTTGGGGTAGCTGTATCTGAAATAGGAATACACATTTTCTCCGGAGGGTTGAACATGCGTTCTGAGTTAAGAGTGGATGTCTTCTTCTCAAATTTTGGTAGGCATTCCGAGTTAGAAGCATAGTTCTCAGGAGACACCAAATTCAGAGTAGGATCAGAAATCATCTCCTGGGAAGTTGGAGTATGTTCTGAGTCTATTCCCAAACTTGGCATGGCTTCTGAGTTAGGAATGGGTGCCTTCACCTGAAATTTTGGCATGCATTCTAACCTCCTCACTCTAAACACTCCCCACAGAAACAACAATTTATTCCAATCTGCAGTCAACAAATAGTTCAATGAAAAAAAGAGTATCAGTGCTTGTCATTGAGTAAACAAGGCTATTGAAAATATGAAATCAACCACGGTCCACTCTTACGCTGAGATTCTTGAGGAAGTAGATTCGATGGGAATATTAATAATTCGATTCCATCTAAATTTCCTTTGAGGGCAAGATCATTCTCTGTCATGCATTGCAACAAGCTCCTGTAGTTTTTTTCATAGCTGCAAAGAAAGAATAAGAAACTAATCAATCCAAATTGGCACTAAAAGAAAAAAAGGTTAGTACATAAAGAACAAAGAAATGCCGATTAACACCTTTCAATATCTTTCGCAAAAAAGTAGAGAGCTATGTTATTTTCTGTCGCAGGGTTCTCGAGGAACTGGGTTGGCCAGGTGCTCAATCGAGGAACTTCTTCCAATACTATCTTGAGTGGAAGTCTGTCTACTACTTCAAGAGCTTTTGGGGATGCATAAGTTGACAGGTGCGCCTGAATCCCGTCATAAGAGCTTGCAAGCATTCCACTTCTCTGCAAATCAAATCCTCCTCTGCAAATATATAATATTATTATAAATAAAAAAGATAGGAAAATCTATCATTACGCATTTCTCAGGATGTCAACTAAAATAAAACCAGTAATCTTTAGCAAGATTTGTCAGACAATACAAAAAGACCTACCTCCATATGTAATTAAGCTCTGGAACAGCAACACTATATGGAATAACATCTGGCAACACAGTCTGACGTCTTCCATCTGCTGGAAAATTGGCATTTGTCTTATTTGTTGGTATAGCAAGTACTGCTGCTTCTGTGGGCTCAACATTCTGCCTCACAACATCGGCAACAAGTTCTTTACCCTTATTTGGGTATCTTGAGCTTGTATGAGCAAGATGACTCTTTCGATTCGGAGATCCATTACAATCTTTGGGACAATTGGAAGGTCTCGTATCACGAGAAACACTTGCAGGATTGGATGCCAGTTTTCTATCAGATGTTAATGAAGAAAGACCAGAGCCAGGAACTGACAAATTAGCTGGACGTTCATTAAATTTAGATGTTTGTTCACTTTGAGAAGAACACCACTCTTTAGCACGTCTTAATTTCTTAACATCCACAGAAGAAGAAACATTAGAAGAGAGCCTTTTAACCTTCGAATGGCGAAAATCAAAGTAATCAGAGCTGGCATTATTAAATGACTTGGATTTATGCATCACCCTGGGATTCCCCACATTCTTACTGTCTCCAGAAGCAGCATGCTTAGCAACTTTTTGCTTGTCAGGCACACCTTGCACTGGCAATTGGACTCCCACTTTTGAGTCTACAATGTTGAATGATTTTGACTTGTACAAATGACCTGGAAAGCCAAGAGAGTTTCAATATAATGAAGTTAAATCATATGAACAGCTAAAGGCTTCTAGTTCAATGCTATGGGGAAAAATACCTTGAGAAATTTGAGGCTTTGATTCGATCTTATGCAATTTGTGGAAGTGTGTATTTTCTGAAAACTTGGAAGAAGTGTGGTCATCGAGAGAAGCTATTTCACATAAACTATTTGTTTTTCCTTTCCCCAAATTCTTAAATGACGAATTCTGGTGCAGCATAATTGTTTTGGAAGGCTTGAAGAGTTTTGAAGAGTGATCATTTGAAGAATTTTTTTCGCCGGTAATTTTTGTTTTTCCATTATCCAAACTCTTGCTTGAAGATCCCTGCTGAGGTACAGTTGCATGGCAGGGCCTGGACAGGTTAGATGATCCAATAGTTGTCTCTAGAGCTCTTCTTTTTGTCATTGAGGTAACTTCCAAATTGATTCCAGGTCTCTTAGCAGAGCAGTGAAAAGTAGAACCTGGTTTGCTGGTTATGCCTTTATCAACAGTCGAATGCTTAACATCCCATGGCAAATGACTAATTACTTTTGAGACACTAGAACCTTCCCTGTTGTGCCTCATTCTTTTCAAGGATAGGTTTCTTGAAAGTCTAGATGCTTTATCAAACTTGGATTGATTTTGGTTTTCTTTTTCTTGCTCGAGTGTGCAAACTTCGCATATCCAATAACCTTCAGGAACTTTGTCCAGCTTCATGCGCATACAGTAACTGATAGATATAAGGTAAAAATATTAGCACCCATCCCTCTGCAGAAAATTAAGAGAGTATAAATTATTTCTTATGACTTACATGTGCTCGGCCCCATCACTACACTTGCTACAAACAGCAAGCCTTTGCCTCTGACCTTCATCGCCACAAATATCACAAATTTTAACCTGTTTATCAGTGGCAACGAGAAAACAATCGTGCATTAGTATTCAAGACACAAATATATGGCCGATGAAAAAAAAGACACAAATATATAGAGATCATACAGAGGATAACTTTTTTTTATCTGAATATCAAATAGACAGCCCCAAACAGTATTTAAAATACGGGGGGGAAAGAAGACTCAATGCCCCCTAGGGGGTGGCGCAATGGTCAAGACCCACATCTCCATGTGGGAGGTCGTGGGTTCAAATCTAATTGCGTCGGGTGGGGTGAGGTTTGGGTTAAAAGGGAAGAGCTAACTGCTGTTGTGTAGATGAATTTAAAAAAAAAAAAAAAAAAAGACTCAATTTGACAAGTTTAAGCAATGATATGCTTGTATATAGAAAATGAGCAAAAGGTAGCACATAGACTGCACAATGCAAGAACCCCAGCATTCAAGCTCATGTCAACATAATACTAATTTACTACAGCTGGGTTCCGAATCAATAACTAACATATCTCTGCTTTAGTAGGACATCTGCATTTTAACTGTAGACATAGTATATTATAGCCCTCACTTTAAAAAAATGAAAACAGCAAAGCATATATCTGAAACATTTGCCTGGCTATAAATCTCTGAGGAGTTACACTGCATCACCTAAGCAATAATGATAGAACAAGCGGCAACATAGTAGCAATTCATGTAGAAGTGGTTCCTCAGTTATGATGTCTCCACCATTATGGTCCTTAGTTATTACTAATTAGTCATTTTATCTGCTAGCTTTCTCCATATGAGCACATAGCAAATATCATACCTGGTTTTTATACAAAAAATTGTTCCCCAGTTATGTGAAAATTATCCGAAGGCATTGTTACTTTCATTTTACCAATCCTGAACAAGCAATTACTCTTGCTGATCAAAAAAACAAACAAACAATATTCTAGAACTCTTTTGTTCTTTCTGAGAAAGAAGCGAAAAGAACATCTTAAAGACTTCCATCCATAAATGGTTTTCCTCTTATAGAAACACAGCGCATTTTAAGCTTCTGCTTCTTCTTCTATTTCTCTTTTACACTGGAAGTGAAAAACTAAGAAATTATGGCCAACTAAATGCATACTGAGGAAACTCATATTAACAACAGATCATCGTGGATGACCTATTAATAGGATGGAATCGTTTGAATGGAGGTACACTCATAAAAGAGTGAAATTATTTTCTGGAAATTGACAAAAATGCTGTTCGAAAAACTATATCATAACAGGTTGTCAATCATGAATTGCCACATTTGTTACCATAAACTTCTGCAGAAAACATAAAAATGAAAATGGGACCAATAAAACCTAAAAGGCATCCAAACTGCTCCTAGGATATATTATTAAACTAACAATTCTGCATCAAGAATGCGAGCAAGGGAACTAAACTCGGCCAGACAACGAAAATTTGTAACATTGTATATTAAGAAGAAAATGAGACTTACATCGACTTCCACGTCCATTGATATATTCTTATCCATGCATGGCTGAGACAGAAGAAGATATTCTTGTGTTTTAGGTTCCTCAACTACGACAGAAGAATTCCCAAGCTGTACCTTTGAGAAGTTCATAGCTTCAGCAGATGATTCCCTGTTCTCCATTTCAGCAGAAGGTTCCAATAATTCAGAATGGTTATGAGCAGCATGTATTTGACCACCAACCCCAACCACTGCCCCTCTTGTCAATGTTGATTCTACTTGTTCCTCGGAACACTCAGACGGTTCTCCCTGCGAACGAAGAGAGCACTTTAGTTTTGAATCCCAGATGTAAATTGAGGAAACTTATAGCCGCTCCCCTTTAACTACCTGCCAATTAATACCGATCTCCCAAACTTGACTTCAGACAACCTGAGTCCTGAACATTTAAATTGATTCTGATAGACACATTAGGTAATGTATCCCAAATTTGATTCATTCAACTCATTACTGAAAGAGCTTAGATACCGAAATCTTTACAAAAATATCCAAAATTGGACCGAAATAACCGCAAGTAACTGATAGTCTCCGTTACAGTGTTTGAGGATCTATTTGTCCAAATTAAAAGTTCAGGAGCAATCTCAATCAATGGGCTAGTTCAATGGGCACAGTTTTTTTATGATATATAAATGATTTTAAAAACACAGAGAATGAATGCAGTAAGGAAGAATATAATGCCTACCTTCGGTAAGGTAGCACCAGGAAAATTTTCTGGCACTTCCAATTTCTTTGAAACATCTGCAGAACTCTGTGAAGATACTTTGAATCCAAAAGGCCTCCTATGATGATCGACTTCCACTTCATCAAAGTGACTACCAACCAGACAACATGATTGGACAATGATATCCTTTATATCTGCAGGGAAGCTATTGACTGAAGCTGAACTGCAGGATATGTTCTTTCTATTGGCATTGCCGTTGTGGTCACCAAGGATCACATCTGTCCCATCGGCTCTACTGATGCATGAGATGTTATCTTCAAGCAATTCCAACTCTCTCTGCTTTGTTTTGGTTTCAAAAATTAGTTGTTTTGAGAAGTCATGATTACCTGCAATAGCCTGACCAGAGTTTATCTTAATATGTGTCTCATTGACTTCTGACATATCAGAGGCCCTCGGAACTGTTTTACTCTCTGAATTTTCAGAGAATGAATTATGACTTGAACATGAGCTAAGGAGGTTACTAGTGTCACTGCATGTATGGTGTTTATCACTGAGCATATTACTCTTAGACTGATATAAAACACTAGCATCATCAAAAGAGCGCCGACTAGCATCCTTTCCAGCACAGGCTTCATCTGTAATGCCAGCTTTTGTTCCCACTGATGATGCTACTAGGCTGAAACGCACGCAACAAGAGCATGGGACTGTGCAAACATTGCGTGCAGATTCTTCACTTTCATTGCATTTACCACTTGGAAAATGCTTACCCAGATCTTCATCAGTGCTAGAAAACCCCTGATGAGCAAGCCATAAATTGTTACACGTACACACAATATATATAGAAATCAGAAATTTTGAACTTTCTAATGAAAAATTGAGCATAGTGTAAAAGAGGAAAAGGATTTAGAAACAGCAATGAGAAGATGGATTTATCTCATTGGTTCTAAAATTTGAGAGAACTAAAAACAGTGTAAGAGGACAATACAAAGATTGCATCAACAATTAGTATCAAAATAAGGATGCAAGATCATATGAACCACACACACACACACATGCATGAGCAAATATCAACAGGTATTAAAGATGTTATATGGTATCTTATTCACTTAAAAGCTTCATATGGAATACAAGTTGCAACCACATACCCTGCAGTGGACCATATTAATTGCGTAGGGAAAAGAAAATATAAATGCACGCATCCCAACTCAGTGTGTATACACAATAGCACAGTGACTATTTATATTTTGAATAGTCCAAACGTAACAGTTTGAAATACAACAAACAGAGAAAGTACAATATGACCAATAAATTCACAATATCCAATTAATAATATCATTCCTTATGGGTAGCCTCAGCCAATATGAGTATACATTGTATATTGAACTAAACGGGGGAGTTATTTATACAATATCTATCACAGAACAATTGAACATAAAATATCTAAGCCGGCTGTTCTTCTCACAGAATAGCTTAACCAGATAATTACAATTACATTAAAGTTATGATCACAAATGCGTTACACATATTGGATGACGGTACATGGAAAGTGAGAACAAGCGCATCGCAGCAAAACTGATCCCACAGCTAAATGCTAATAATATAGCCGTTGCAAAACTATCCGTTGACTCAATTTATCATTCGGTCCAAATTGACTGAGGGTAAAAGAAAAAGAGCTAACCAACAAAACTGACAACTCGTATATCACAAGATTATCACCAGGAATCTTACATAACCAAGATTCCAAGAACACTAGCACATTGTTCAGTCAGTGGTAAACGGCTGTTTTTTCATTGATTTTTATTTCGAAATCAAATTAAGAAATGTATGAAAACAATCCAAGACATATCATCATACAAAATAACAATGCCCTACCATATTCATTTGATCACTGCCTTCAGTTTCATCCATAGGCCCTTGAAAGCTACAATTCCCTTGAAGTACTGGTGAACTCTGCAAATGTTTTAGAATTCAACATATTAATTCATCTGAAAGCATCAAGCTTTGATAAATGATATACACCACAAAAGCTACATACTGAGAAAACCGTGTAAACTTATTATTACCTATCCCCGAAGAGTACTCAAAAGATATGTGATCAGATGTAGGAAACAAATGTAAATAACATGCAGCAAATTCAATCAGAAAAACAAAAACAGTTTTCCCTAGCATAATATCTCTTGTCAAAGTTGAATATAAACACTGATTAGCTTAATCAAGCTCATTGCTTTGATAAACCAAATCAACAACAAAAATCATGAATCCAGATTCACAAAAAGTTAACCCAGCTACCAAACAGAGCGTTATTGGATTCATCTTCACACATCATTGAGCCAGACTGTCAGAAAACCAAACCGAAACCAGTCAAAGAATTATTCATGAGCTTAATTAACAATACCCAAAACCCAGAATAAACAAAACAATAATATTAAACAAATAAAGCAAACAACACTCTTCCTTCACGTGGAAGACAAAACAAACACCAAAAAAAGAAAAGAAAAATAAGAAAAGCAAAGGGAGAGACCGAGAGACCCCAAGTCATTGACAAGCAAAGATCATTAAGCAAAACGAACCCAGAATTACCCACAAAGCAATCACAATTAAACAAAACACCAGTAAATGCAAATCAACACCCCAATTAAACCCAGAAAACCCAAATTGAAGAAGCACTTGCCTTGGGCAGCTCAACCTGAGCAGTAACAGCGTACAGCTCCTTCAAAGTTCTAAACTTTCTGAGTCTCTTCATATTAGCCCCCAATCCCATTTTCACAAAAACTCCATTCACAGACACCAAATGAAAAACCCACACACAGAGCTCTCAAAAACAACTCACCAAGGAACACACAGTGAGTTTCTTTCCTTGTATATATATGTCCTCCTCGCTAATTTATTTATTTATTTTATTCCGTTCAGATTTTTTTATGTGAAGTGGCAATTCTCTGTGTTTATTTAACAATTGTGTGACCCGGCCGTACTGCCGATTCCTTCTGATCGCACGATTGCCTCCATGTTACCATATTTGTGATCTTCGGTATGCAGATCGGACGGTGATCCATCAAGGAGGGTGTACGGTCTGGATGGGAGAGGAATTGACAAACGAGACAGGCGTGCCAATGATCCACTGTGCGCGCGAGCATGGAAGCTCGTCTGTAGGGAGGGGCCACGTCTATGATGGACCTGACTCTGTGACACGTGTAGGGCGGTGATTGAGGAACCGAAGAAGGTCGAGAAGTATGAGATTGGCGGGAGGGCAAACGGTCGTTAGGGACGTCACGCGTTGGACCGCGGTTATCGCTAACTTGCGCCCAGGGTGTGCGTCACTGGGAGGGTGGAGAGCCAGTGGGATTGCGACACGTGTGTGACGTGTGGAAGATAGTGTGTTCTGGACTTAACTGATCTCCAAACGGTAATGGCTCGCGTGTGGTCTTCCCCTTATCAAAGGCGGTGGATTAGATGGTTACTAGATGGAGACCCCGTGCGATGCACGGTAAAATATAATATTATAATTTATTGTTTACTTCTTTCTCGTTACACTTTTATGATATATCAAACAAAATGGTATATAGATAACCAAGATTCTGAGATATGAGTGCATGAGAATTTGATATTAATGAATAAA
>JAYMTE010002945.1:0-10437 GCA_036897545.1 Pelargonium fulgidum
ATAATCATATTTGCAAATGGTTGGATAATGGATTTTCTCTTTCTACTTATTATGACAAAAGTAAAAATTAATTGCTTCTACCCACTTCTCAATCATTACAAAAATAGAGAGAGAAAATGAGAATTTATGGTGATATGACACAAATTAATTGGGTGGGCAGCAACTTCTGCAGACTCATAAGTGTTCCCAAACAAGGCCTTAATTATCGGAAAATATTTAAAATTAATAAATTAGGGATTGTTGATAAGGTACTAGATGAGAATACCAAATTGTGTTAGGTCTTAATGTAACAAGAGAATAAAAACGAGTCAAGAGAAGGCCACATTGATTAGGAACCTCTTGTCTAAGCGGGATATGTTGAGAGTTCATGATAGAAGAAGCTCGTTAAAAGTTTTTCTGTTTTTTATGCTCTCTTTCATAATTTGTAGAGACCTATACTTTTGAAAAATCATTTGTCATGGGAGACGCAACTTGTTTATTTTTAAAAAAACTTAAATTTTCAATGAGCACACAGTGTGAAGAGATTTGACGATTGCTTAGTGCATAGATCCATTGTTAGAGTGCTTCCTGCTTAGGTGTTTGATTCTTTGTGTGCATGTCAAATGGACAAGTGGAGGCGGAGGTGGAGAAGCATTCCTCTCAAGCATAAGTTGTTGTGGCAAAAGATGATCCTTCTAATGAATTAATATGTTGTTAAAATTGGCCCTTCTCGAATATAGAAACCAGTATATATATCAACCAAGAATGAGTGATAGATGATTGGGGACTTATATCATTGATGACCATTCTAGAAATAGGACAATTACTTGAATAGAAAAAATATATAATGTGTCATTGCGGTTTAATTCACTCCAATATCTCACCCAATTAACTTGGATCGGCTATCCACTCTTTTACATCCCTCGAGACACTACCTTGTTCGGAAGAGCTTTTTTTCACATCCGCAATGGCCTTGTTAAGCACAAGCGCTATAACATTTTTGAATAGAATAGGATGATTATCGCTATAACATTTTTGAATAGAATGGGATGATTATCGAAAAAGAGTATTGCATGATCCCCAATTTCTCTGCCTAATTTGATAGAGTTGAAAGCAATTCCTCGTGACATTAAATACGCCACGAAAGCTCCCAACAAAAACTATTATAGTTTCATGAAATATTTGCATGGATTAATTGTTTCAATAGCATTGGAAACAAACCGGTGGTGACTTGGTGCTTTTGAACTGCCAATTTTTCTCGTGCTCTCTTAATGATCAATGAACAATATATGCATATGCTTAAAATGCATGTATACGGTGTGGGTAAGGAAGATTGAACACTGCATATATGTTCAATTGTGAATGGATCGATCTTGTCTTGAAGGGTTATACCTTACAGAATCAAAGAAATTAGTACCATCTCCATCTTAGAGGATCAAAGATTGGACTTTCGAGTCAACTTACACATTCTTCACAATTATTTTATTTTGAAAAAAAAATGTTCAAATTAGTCTCTGAATTATCTAGCTCGTGCCATTTTAGTACATCAACTATCAAATGTGCCAATTTAGTACATAAGTTATGCAAATGAGTCGGTTTAATCTAAATGTTTTAAAATATCTAGTCATTTCGTCAAATTTGTTAACAAAACCGTTAAAATTACAATAAAAAACATTTTTAATACTACATTGATGATGTGACAATAATTAATATTAAAAAAATTATCCAAATTAGTCCCTAAATTATCCAAATCATATTATTTTAGTTTTCAACTATAAAACGTGCCAATTTAAAATATTTAAATACAATTGTAGAGTTGAAATTGACAAATTAGGGGTTGTTGATAAAGTACTAGCCAAATGAGCTTTTAACAATGATAATATCAAAATTTGTTGGTCTTGATGTAAATGTGATGAGAGATAAAAATGAGTCAAAAATTTTCTAGATGGGACATGTTGGGGGTCCATTAGTTTTCTGGTGGCTTGTGTTCTCTTTCTCGATTTGTATAGGCTCGTGCTTTCGAGAAATCATTTGCATCGAGTACCGCTAGTTGTTTATTCTTAAGAAACCTAATAGTTTTGCAGACATGCAGTGTTAAGAGATTCCACGATCGATTATAGTATGTGGAATCCATTGTCCGGATGCTTTGTGCTTGGATATCTGATTCCTTGTGCGGGTGTCGAATGAACAAGTGGAGGTATAGGGAGAGCAGACGCATTCCTCTCATGCATAATATTTAGGTTGAGGTGTTTTGTAGGTTAGACTGTTAGAGACAGCCCACAATATTGTTTTTCTCTATTTTGAGGGTCCGCTGCTCCACTCGTGTGCTCTATCATGCACTGATGCATTAGGATGTCGGTTTCTATTTTCAGACACGATATTTGCAATGATCATTGGGAAAATTTGTAAGATCTCCGCAAGAATGCAATGAAAAATTTAAAAAATCTCCATGAATTGTGAAGAATGCGGTAAAGATCCAATTAACACAAGTTGTGTTGCACTTCAACTTTCAAAACTTTCTAGTAATGAAAACAAATAAATGCGCTATTCTTTTTTCTTGAATATTGATGAAAAGTGGTATGTTGGTGTCGTCCAACGGTAAGAATAGACTAATTGTTTCGATTCACTTTAGTTCGTATTACGAACCACTTTTCTACAAAAAAGAACACATGTTAAATAAAAACTAGTGTGTTGCACTGAAATTCATTTCCAACACAAAAGTAAGTGCGTAAATCAGTGTTAGAAAATAATTTATAAGATTGTTTGATTGTGTTTTGTGCCCCCATCCCAAAGGGGTTTTTACAGGGGAATCTCTTCAGACGTGAATTGTGAAGAAATATATATGTGGAGTAAATTCATTGAACATGGACCACTCTAATTAGATTTTAGATTATAATTTAGTGTCTGATTACTGCACCAACAACAATCTTGACATATTTTCAAAGGGTCATTGTTAAGTACATGTTGGAACACATCTCATTATTGTCTGCTTTAAGTCACGTAAATTTTTCTACATTTGGAGCAGGAGCTCAAAACCGGTGTATAAACAGGAAGATGACAGAGGGATGAGCGGCGACATATATCATTGAGGGACCTTTATGAAAATAGTATGGTTACTTAAGTAGAAAAAATAAAAAACGTGTCAATGTTGTTTAATTCACTCCAAAATCTCACCCAATTAACTTGGATCAACTGTCGCTCCTAGTCTCCTTCACATCCCCTCGAGACACTTTCTTGTTTGGAAGAACCGATTTTCACATCCGCAATGGCCTTGTTAAGTTCAAACGCAATAATTTATTTAATTCATTGCGATGACTATTGAAAAAGAGTATTGCAGGATCCCAATTTGATGGATTGAAAGCAGTTCCTCATGATCTTCAATACGCTACGAAAGCTTTGAAAAAAAAAGTATTATAGTTTCATGAAATCTTGCCCGGATTCTCACACAAACTCAGCCTATTGCATGGATTCATTGTTTCAATTGCATTGGAAACAAACCAATGGTGCTTTTAAACTGCCAAATTTTCTCATGCTCTTTAAATAATCAATGAACAATATATGCATATACTTAAAATGCATGTGTACAGTGTGAGTTAATGAGGATTGAATTAACTCTGCATATGTTCAATTGTGAATGGATCCATCTTGTCTTTACATTTTGCCACAAATTGTGTCACGAAGAAATAATAAAAAAAGACGGATTGTTTTGAAGGATTATACCTTAGAGATACAAAGAAATATGTACCATCTCCGTTTCGAAACAAGTGTTCTTTCCTTCTATCACGCATTGTTGCATTAGGAGGGCGGTTTCTATTTTCAGACACCATGCATGCATACTTGCAATATGATCAATGGGGAGATTTGTAGGATTTTCGACCAATGCCAAATATGCGATGAAAATATGAAAAAATCTTCAGGAATTGTGAAGAACGCGATAAAGATCCAAAGAACACAACTTGTGTTGTTTTTCAATTTTCAAAACATGCATTCCTGGTAATGAAACCAAATTGATGCACTATTTTTTCTCGAATATTGATGAAAAATGGTATGTTGTTGGCATCCAACGATTAAAATAAATTTATTGTCTCAATTTAATTTAATTAGTTCGTACAACACCACTCTTCTACAAAATAGAACACACGTAATTAGTGTGTTGCACTGAAATTTACCTTCGCATGAAAGAAAGCGAGTAAATCAAAATTAGAAAATAGTTCATAAGATTGTTTGATTGTGTTTTGTACCCTCGGCCCAAAGGAGTGAGAATCTCTTCATATGTGAATTGTGAAGCAGAATGTGCAGTAAATTCATTGAACATGAACATGAATCGCTCTAACTAGATCTTAGACTTTAATTTAGGGTCTGATTTACACAACACCAATTGATATATTTTCAAAGTGGCTTCGTTAAGTGTCTAAACTTGATTATTTTCAGTCAAATGACAAAGATAATTATTAAAGAAGTGATGTTTGATCTCTCAATTCAATCGACAGGTCTGTAAACTTGTGCGGTGAAAACACTCTCATATTATTATTCAATTTGAATGCAATAATTGTGATATCATTGATGACCATTCTAGAAATAGGACAATAATTACTTGAATAGAAAAAATATAAAATGTGTCATTACGGTTTAATTCACTCTAAAATCTCACCAATTCACTTGGATCGGCTATCCACTCCTTCACATCCCCTCGAGACACTTCCTTGTTTGGAAGAGCTGGTTTTCACATCCGCTATGGGCCTTGTTAAGCTCAAGCGTGATAACTTTTTTTTGAATAGAATGTGATGATTATCAAAAAAAGAGTATTGCAAGATCCCAATTTCTCTGTCTAATTTGATAGAGTTGAAAGCAATTCCTCATGACCTTAAATATGGTACGAAAGCTCCCAACAAAATCTATTATAGTTTCATGTAATCTTGTCCGGATTGTCACACAAACTGAGTTTTATTTTATTTTATTTATTTATTTATTTATTTTTGCATTGGAAACAAACCATTGGTGTGATCAATGAACAATATATGCATTTACTTAAATGCATGTATGCAGTGTGAGGCAATGAAGAATGAACTCTGCATATGTTCAATTGTGAATGGATCGATCTTGTCTTTACGTTTTGCTACAAATTGTTTTATGAAAGGAAAAAAAACGACAGATTGTTTTCGAAGGATTATACCTTAGAGAATCAAAGAAATCAGCACCATCTCCATCTTAGAGAATCAAAGATTGGATTTTCGAGTCAACTTGCACATACTTCAATTATTTTCTTTTTGAACGTTATCCATATCCCGATCGGTGTTAGTTTTGAGGATACATGCATAATTTCATCCGTTGTCCTAAATCCTAATGCGTGCTTATTGTGTTTGACGCCTATAGATAAGGTTGCTCCCTCCGGAAGCTGAATTTGGAGCACCATACGGAGTCGATTCTATCGGCTCCGTGACAAATTCGGGACGGAGGGAGTATCGATCAATCATGAATAGTTGATAAAAAATTAGAAATAAGTGAGTAAACAAATGCAAATGTAGTGTTCATGTATAGTTCAATATTAATCATAATGAAATCATGAAAAATTTGACAGCTCAAAGTAATTTACTTCACTAAATTCTTATATCATCTGCTTAAAGGCTGTAACAATGCGAAAATAAGAAAAATATGCAGGTGCAATGCACAAATAAGTTTGACTAATTTCATGCAATATGAGCTCAACGTTATAACTTCTTGGGTGAGAATCAGGACAAGCTTTCATGAATCTATATACAGTATATTATAATTATATAGATCTATTTTTTTTTGTTAGCTTATAGTAATAGTACTGTATTAAATGCCACTTCTAATTCATAAGATGCAAATTCAACTGCATGAGATTTGGGAGTGAATTAAATCTTGTAAGATCAATTTTTAAAAATCCTCAAAATTCACAATGAAGCCTACTTCTTGTGATGGAAGGTGTGCCATGACGATGTTTCGTTTACCAAATTTTAATTGTAATTTTAGAAAATATAGCATGTTGAATATTTTTCTATTACAATTGCGTTGGTTTAATTAATTTTTTGTAGAATGATATATCAAGGATAAAAATAATACCTTATTTCCTCGAATGAGTTTATTAATTTCAAATTTGAAGGAATTGAAATAACAAATCTATGTTATTTAAATTCTTTATTATTTGTAATTATTTAACTTATGGTAAAGTATGTAGTACCATCAAGTTTAATACTAAATTATACGAACGCCGCTTGACTGATTAACATGTATCTGAGATCATTTAACTTATGGAGCAGTAATTTGTAACTATTTCGATCAAGATTAAAACTATAATATACAAACCACATAACTAATAACCATGTAATAAGTATATGATCACTTGTTGAAATTTGTGTTTCCATTGGCTAAATTAATATCAATTCTAATTAATATGAAATTTAATGTTACGGATTTGAGACCAAAGTTATGGTTCTGATACTAGTCGTTTGGGAGTAAAATTAACTGAATTGATTCCCCGAAAAGAATCTAATTTTACCCTTGACTTGCGGAAGATTGGCTCATAGGAACGTCAATAATAAAAGTATAAACAATAAATTAAATTAAACACACTTATGTAGTTTGGCGGCTTTGTTTTCGTACACGGGTTGAACTTTACTTTTATTATTGAGTTCTTCAACACATCGAGCACAACAAAAACTTAAACCTTAAAAACTGATCATCTACTGTAATCTTTCTAGAATTCCTAGATACTTTGAGATCATACTACTCTATCACTCTTTATGTTTTTCGGCTCTCACTACTAGCATATATATAGTAATAGCACATTAGGCTTTTTTCCATTACATTATATTTATACTATAATAAAATATAAACAAATAAGAAATTTAATTACATGGACAAAAACAACCTTTTCAAAATATGACTCTGACGTAGCACATGACCGTGCTTGCAATATAAGAAGACTCAATCCACCGCACGCTCGTTCGACTGACACACACACCCGTTCGTAGAGACAACTTTGACTAGCCTACTCCATTGTCCATCGCCCGGCCATTTGCTTGGTACGCACACGACCATGCAAGCTTCTAGAGTTATTCATGAGCTCATACAATTTCTTTAGTTTGATTTTTCATTTCTAAAATCAGCCTCATAAACCCATCATTTTAATAAAATTCATCAAATTACTGCTATTCGGATTGAGAATGAGGGAAAATAAAAGAACATGCAAACAAAGAAACAGGGAAAAAAAAATATCAATACATGATTTATATATTCCAACAATAATATTTTTTTTGTCCAAGTACAAATGCAAAGTTCAAACATCATACATATTATATGCATTAACTAGTAGATGCATATATTGCCAATAAAAAAAAAAAAAAAAAAGTAGACGCATATTTTATTTATTGATAGTAAAGAAAACATGAAAACATTGCCAGCTCAATATAGCACCAAACGTAATGGTTTGTTTCAAAATTAAGTTCACCATATCTATATTGCTTTTTAGGTTAAAAGACGCAAGGAAGAAAGTTAAAAAAAGATTAACCGAACGAATAGATACGACTAATTTCATGTAATAAAGTCTCATTTCGAATCAGAATCGGGACAAATCTCAATTCTTGTTAGAAGTTGATCTCCGGAATGAGCTAAACGTTTGAATGATCCACAACTCCAACTTGTATGCACACAGTGTCATTGTACTGGTGGATTGGTTCATTTAGGTTTAATCAAGATCAAATTGTTTAGATTTTGGAGTGAATTAAAGTTATCTTCATGTTGTTGTCCAAGGATGACATATCAATTAGTTTGAAATTTTATTTTGACGATCTTCTCACATTGTACTATCACACGTCGGTTTATATAAACTCGAGCAATTTCGCGATTAGGTCATCTATCATACATAGTGTGTTATCATAAATATTTTTGTCCTTCTGATTTCATATTTTCATTCTAGTTAAACATTCCTGAATTTTTTTAATGTGCAAGGAGAATGAGGGGCTTAGCGATAGGGGAATGGTAGAGGTAGGTAAACCTCAAAAATCTATTCTTGTTGACATTATAATTTATAGGTAATACAATTTGCTTAAATTAAAGTAAAATATTTGTTAAAATGAAATTATAGTAAAGTTGTTCATGACCCTAAAACAACACAAAATTTATTCTAACAAGCTATATTTTTGTTGCTAATGTAGAGTACAAACATCATATATTTATTACATGCATTAAGTAGAAGCATATTTTATTTATCGATAGTAAAAAAGCATGAAAAGATTGTTTGTTTTGGATGTTCACCTTATCTTCCTCCTTTTTATAGAAAATTTTGGCAAATCAAACTAATTAAGATCAAGAGTGAGCTACCTCTCCAAAATAAAAATAAAGGTTCTCAATGTCGGGGAGATGATCTCTTAATTTAGGTGGATGGAAGCTCAATGAGATTTTGGAGTAAATTAATTTATAATGGTACCATTCTTAGGGCTTCTTTCACTTCAATATTTAATATAAAAATTTCCTCCAACCTATTTGTCACAAGTTCTATCGTATGACACCTGTATGCATATATACAACTGAACCAAAGTATTATAGTTGTCGTTTATAATTGAGTTAGTATCTATATACCGTACTTGTTACACCACCATGCACCACATGAGATGCAACGTATAATGTATGACCTTTTTTATAATTAAAAGTACGATACTCCTCTTGAAAACATAGAAAATACCAAATTAAATTAGGTGTCATTCTGTTAAAATTTTCATATTATTCAAAATAATATCATATTTATAATATACACCAAAGCTAAAAATACAATGAGATAACACTTTAATACACGTTATTATAGTTTTTTTATTCAACTTTTATAATAGTCAGACCCGTTCAATTAACATATCAACTTGAAAAGAGACAAATCTCACGTCTCAATTCTTAACCTAACTATCCGGTTATTTTTGAATTTGGAGTAAGTATTGACCTAAGAATATACAAATAAATTTTAAAATGGGGCCAAACTGAAAATACAAGACGTATATACACCAAACAGAAAAATAAGATAACACTAGTGGTTTAACAACAATACACAAGCTTGGCTCTGTAATGGAGACCATTGAAAATGAAAGTAAAAGTAACAGTAACAAACCAAGACACGATGAGATTCAAATCTCTTGAAACAACAGAAAAAATAATAGATCAAATCACAATATAGAATCAAGAAACATGGGAAAATCAATATCAATGCATGATATTTCCAACAAATAATAATTTTTATACCCATGTACTGATGCACATATGCATTCAAAACATCATATATAATAAGATGTCATTACCTCTTTAATGGTTTAACCTAAGTTAAAATATTTGACTTAAGCTCTTCTCTCTTTTATTATTATTATTTTTTGGGGGTAAACCACCGGTTTAAACCAGTTCGGGGTTTAGTCACAATTAAAACTCCTCACCCCTTCCCATTAACATGTTTAGTGGGGAACGAACCTGAGAGCTGTTTCCGCAGTCTCAGCCTACTCTTTCTCTTTTATTCATTAAACAACGAAAAAAACATGAAAAGATAATGGGTTGTTTCCAAAATAAGTTCAAAATATCTATATTTTTTCTAGGTTAAAGACAACAAGGAAAAAAAGAAAAATATGTCATAAATGAATTGAATCAAATGAATGGATAGACTAATTTCGTATTATAAAGTCTCGTCTTTTTGTGTCAGAATTGGGAGAAATCTCAATTCTCGGTAGGAGTCGATCTCTGGAATGAGCTAAACATTTGACACAACTCCAACTTGTAGGCATGCAAGGTCTTTGTCGGGGTGAATCGGCTCAAATACCTAAGATTTTGGAGTAAGTTAAAGTTGTCATCTTCATCAATGTCCAAATGTACCAGATCAATTAGTTTCACATTATATATTGACGCTCCTCGCATTTTAGGATCGAGCATTTGTTTATCAAAACGTGAGCAGTTATCCGAATTAGGTCATCCATCAGTGTTATCAAAACATTTGTTTTTTTATGGTATGATTCTAGTTAAACAGTACTAGAATTTGTTGTGGCAGATGGAGGAGAATGAGCCTCAATGGTAGAGGTGCTCCTTCCAACAAGCAATAATATTCAGCCACAGTAGAGTTACCTTGCTGTAATTTGAACAGATTTCGTCTCGGATTGTCAAATTCTGTGGGTCCAAATTGGTCGATTAAGGCCTTAGTGAAACTCCTCCAATCAAAAAACTGTCCCAACTTCTTGAGACTTTGGAACCAATTGATTAAGGACCCTTCCATATTAGCTTCTGCGAGAATCAACTTACTCCATTCATTGGTTCTGTAAATCGCGAAATAGGCCTCAGCTCTAGCAATCCACTCCAGTGGATCCTGGCCAGTAAATTTTGGAAAATATATTGCGTTTTTGTCAGACACACCACCGATTGCATGATTTGGTGTTGGATCTGATGCAAACGAAGTTGTAGTAGAGCTCACACCTG
>JAYMTE010002946.1:0-10436 GCA_036897545.1 Pelargonium fulgidum
GAAGTTATGTTTTGTCCAATATATCCCAAGCCCAAGCCCAAGCCCAAGCCCAAGCCCACGCCTCCAACTGCCAAAATCTATCATCTTCTTCTGAGAACAGAGACGAGAAGTGAGAGCCAATAAGCAAGCAAGCAAGCAAGCAAGCAGCTACATAAGAGAGCACCCATGGCGGTAACAGCACCGTCCTGTGCTCTGCACTTCAGAACTCCTTTTCCTCTTCGTCTTCCTTCATCCAGATATCTTACTCTCTCTTGTCTCAGCAATGCCAACAACAATAATACCTCCAATTCTTCTAGGCGACTCGCTCTTTTTCACCTCGGTCTTGGTACCTGCATTTCCATTTTTTTTCTCGCTGTTTTATCACCTTCTGCGCTGTATTTTGTATTTGCGTTTCTCGAAACTTGCTTCTCTTTTTCAATTGTGACTCAGCTCTTCATCGCAATGACATTAAGGTTTGGGATTTTGTTTTTGCTATACCTCTTTTTCCCCCCACATTTTCTCGGAAACCAAACAAAGGATGATTTGGCGATGGCTTTTATCTATATGAGAATTTATTAATAATAATTAATTATTTAACACCAACCACACATTTGGAGTAGTAGTGATTTTCTTGTTGTTTTGATACAATATTCAAAATTCCGACTGCTATTGTTTTATACACACTTCTGTCTTGGACTTAGTGAATAAAGTCAGTCTGAATTGGTTTGTGTGTGCATGTACTAATTTTCTTCTTAGCTCTTATGGGTAATGGTCTTCAATGAGCTACATACAGTTAGTTAAAGTTTGCATTATCTCAGTCTTCTTGGTATTTGGTGTTAACGATAAATTAGGGTTGTCATGTTAGTTTTTTGTCCAATACTACTTGGAAAAACCAGTTGTAGATATTGCACTTATAACATTTGATCAGAAGTTAATGGTGTCCTCGTATGAGCTAATAAATTCCACTTTTGTCCCATCTATGCAAAGAGTGGATGAACCTAATCAACTGTACGTTTCTCGTGTTCTAATCGTCTTTGGTTGGTTTGTTGTGATTCAGCACTACCTCAGTCCCAGTTGTTTGGCATTAATGCATCAAAGTTGCTTAGAGCAGATGCAAACACCATTGAAGCAAGCTCAGCTGGAAATGTAGCACAAGCAATCCTTGCTCCCACTGATGAAAATTCATTGGAGTGGGCAAAAAATGACAAACGAAGAATGCTTCATGTTGTTTATCGTGTTGGTGACCTGGACAAAACCATAAAGTATATATTTGAAGCCAATAAGTAATGCTGTAGCAACGCAAATATCATATGGATTGATGTTTAACCTGAGCATATGCAGATTTTATACGGAATGCTTGGGGATGAAGCTATTGCGAAAACGTGATATACCAGAGGAGAGATATATGAATGCTTTCCTTGGATATGGGCCTGAAGAATCCCATTTTGTTGTTGAACTTACGTACAGTAAGCATAAAACAGATCATTTTTAATATCACTTGTTTCCTGAAAGCTCATAGTTGCAACACTAATTGATATGGATGCTTAGCTGTGTTGCTTGCCTGCTTACCAAATGTTACTTGTTGACTCCTCATTGTACTTTGGGTATACTTTTACTGTACTTGCAGATTACGGAGTTGACAAATATGACATCGGGACAGGTTTTGGCCACTTTGGAGTTGCAGTGGAAGATGTAAGTTGCAATTGCTGTAATGATCTGGCAACTGAATTTGCTTGTAACTTCTATATATTCCTTTCCCAATCAGCTAGAAGTAAAACATGTTTATTTATAAGAATCCTCATTTTGGAAAAACTACATGTTCATGAAAGGAGTAATGCTATTAAGATATCTTTCACAGTCAAATAAATAACCAAAAAAAACAAAAAAAAAAAAAAAAAAAAAAGAAAATTTAGACATGTTAATACTTCATTATGTTTTATTATCATAATATCTTATTTGTATAGCTTCATGTATTTACAACGGTTCCTTTTTAACATCTATGTAGGTTGCCAAAACAGTGGACCTTGTAAAGGCTAAGGGAGGAAAGGTCACCCGTGATCCTAGCCCTGTCAAAGGTGGCAATACAAAGATTGCTTTTATTGAAGACCCAGATGGTTATAAATTTGAACTTATAGAGAGAGGACCTACACCTGAGCCTCTGTGTCAAGTGATGCTTCGAGTGGCTGATCTGGACCGGTCGATAAAGTTCTATGAGAAGGTAAACTATATTTCACACTTTACATAAACTGCCAGTGAATTTGTTTATTGGTTCTCCCAAACTGCCCTAAGTTTTGAAAATTGAATTCTTTTAACGAAGGCTTATGGCATGGAGCTTATCCGCAAAAGGGATAACCCTGAGGACAAGGTACTTTTAAACTCTTGAACTTAGTGTTGTAGTAGATCATATAAATGGATTTCTGTACATATTAATGGTTTAACAAGAACTCCACTCTTGGAGTCACTGTAACATACATGTGTTAATAAAGCTAAAAGACGTACTATCTTGTTTTTCAATACATAAAGTGTTGTGTGTTTTTCAATTTATATAATTATTTTGCCATTTTCTTTGCTCCAGTGATACTCAACTGTCTTCCACATTTCTGCTATGTTTGATATACAGTTTTGCTTGCTATCCTTTTATTCCGGTGATACTCAGTTGTCCTACACATTTCTGCTATGTTTGATATATAGTTTTGCTTACTTTCCAGTATACAGTTGCCATGATGGGTTATGGTCCTGAAGATAAGAATCCTGTGCTGGAACTTACATATAACTATGGGGTCACAGAATATGATAAAGGGAATGGTTATGGCCAGGTGAGGTCTTCTTTTTACCAATTATTGTCATTGTGAACGGTTGCAACATACATCCCTCTCATTCCTAACTTGGCTCATTCTATCTTATCGTGTGAAGGAGACTTATTTTGTTCTATTTTTACCCAACCAGATTGCAATAGGTACAAATGATGTGTACAAGACTGCAAAAGAAGTTGAATGGTATGGAGGCAAAATAGTACTTCAGCCCGGGCCTTTGCCTGGTATAAATACCAAGATTACTGCCTGCTTAGATCCAGATGGTTGGAAATCGGTATGTATTCTTACTCCCATTGTTGTTTAGGTTTTATTGTCTTTAATTCATGTATATATTCTTCCAAACTTTGGTTTATATTAGTTCAGTTATTTGTTGTATCCTAAAATGTCTCTTGTAATGCCTCTACCTATTTTTTTCATAAGTTGAGCTACATTATTTATTTATTTATTTTTATCCTAACTTGATAACATGTCTTCCTAGATTTCGTGGTAATAAGATGAAGATAGTTAATTTTGACTAAATAGGACTAATGTATGATATAGCCAAACTGAACTTTTTTTGGAAAATTGCTTGGTTGTTGTTGTACTTTGATTAAGGAACTAGGTCAAGCTAAGTTACTATGATAAGTGATAACCACTTGAAGAACAGCAGCTATTAGTAATCTATAGCTCAATACAACTGTAAACTAAGATTTAGTGAAGGAAAATCACTTTCAATATTGAGTTAGAACCTAACAACAGAAATCGTTCTAGACCAAAAAATTAATTTCTTGCGCTCCTCAAGTACATGCTTCAGCAAACCCCTTCATATATCCACTTTCCACCCATGTATATTTATAATGTTACATTATCTTGAAAACAATTTGGAAGATTTTTCTGCTTCATGTTTGGTCTTCTTTCTATGCTAAATAAGATGTCAAATTTTGTCTTTTATGTAAAGCAATGCACTATTGCACTCATCAGACATGAAATATTCCCATATCTATACTATATGTGATTAAAAATCTAACCTAGAGCATTCAACTAGGAACACAAAATAACTGAATCAAGGTTCAATTTAATAATATTATGCTTTGTGCACTCTTAATTAATACCCTGTGTTCCATTACTCTGTTCTAATAATGATTCATGTATATACTTTTCCACCCGTGCAGGTCTTTGTTGATAATATTGACTTCCTCAAGGAACTAGAGTGACAAAAGCATCATTATTAACTGCCCATTCCAGAGAAAGTATTACAATTTTGTCTACTATCATGTAGCCATCTACTAAACATGTTCTTACAGAAGCACTGATAGGAATATATTCCCTATCCTCTTTTGTAGATAAAATTTTATGTATACAACTGATGCTCGTTATGAGTTCATGCGGAATTCATAGCCACTTATTTAGCTATACAAATTTTGATATACAGGCTCAGAATCATGTTATGTGGCATGGTAATTTAACATGTGTTGAATCCCTTCTGTCCATATCTGTTTGTCACCTTTACTTTTGCATTCAAATTGAATTATCCTGTCAGTTGTCTTAATCCCAAAGTAAGCCCTCTGTTCACCGCTCTCGTCATTCTCCCTTCCTGGCCATGCCGGGATATCATAATAGACTTCCATGACTACACCTGCAATCACAGCAAACATCTGTTCAGTCGACAAGGATAGAGATGGTGCAGTTAATGGATTTTCAGGGTAGGTTTTGCTTACATTTCTTCTTTTTTGTAAATGTTCCTGCCATGTGTTTGCTTTTCATTTTGGCTACAACCTGGTTTTGTTTACATATTGAATAGTTATTATGCTGCTTTTGTAAACTAGAGGGAGAGAGTAAGAGAGAGCTGATTGTATGTGAATGTGCTACAGAAGCAACAGAGTAGACTTTAAAAAACGCATCCAAGTTTATAGTTGAATATTATTTCACTTCACAAAATTTATGGTTTATTTTCTACCTGTCCATTTGAGTTCATGTTGAAAGACACTTGCTTCCAGTGAAGATCTCCTGCCATCGATAGATTATATGGTGAGTGCTACACTAGAAAGTACAACTTATGATAATTAAGGTGTGAACAATTTTGGTATCTATCTTGCCTAATTTATATTTCTGTGTACCTTTTCTTGTAAGTTTCAGAAGTTCTCCCCCTCTAGAGACAAAGCTTAAGGCTCTAGAGATTTTCGACTCTTTGCTTTCTTCTTCACACTTTTCCTCTCTCAGAGCATAGGTTGCAGCCCCTCCTGCTCCCTTTGGCAGCCTTGCCCTAAGGGTGGCAGCTCCTCGTAACGCTGCACTCATCAATGGTAAGTATCATAGTCTGGTTCTGGTTGTCTTAATTACATTTTGTTTATCAGCAAGCGTACAAACATCGAGACTCGAACCAGAGACCTCAAGGAACCAAGTAAAATCAACCACTTGCCCTACTCAGAGTTTGTAATTACATATGATTATACTGCATCGGTTTGAATCACAACCCACTTAAACAACACAAATAGAAGAGCTGAGAAATATTATGATACCTGTTGCTGCTCCAGCTGTTAGTGTCATTATATCCCCATTAGTCCTGGCATTAATTGCAGAGTTAACAACTGTTAATATCTGGTCATGATCAGCTCCCAATTCCTCTGCAATGTCAATGCAATGCGATGCTACTAGGGCTGCTGCAGATGCAATTGCAGCAGATGTTTTGGGTGGTGCCTTCTGGTTGGTAATTGACATTTCAGGTGATGTGACACTTGAAGCTGCAAGTGCTGCAACAGCTGCAGCAACTCCTGCAACAGACACCGCGGCATGTAATTGGGCATTGTGTGTTCTAATTTCTTGCTTCTTCCTCTCTTTCTGATCTTTTAACCATCTCCCCATTGTTTTTCCTCTCAATATGCTTTTGTATATCTGCAGGGAAGCTAACAGCATTGTTGCTTACTATCATGATGGCCAAGAAGTAAATGATAATTATAATGAGGTTGAGTGATGAGATACCCCGTTTTTTAGCAGCTGTTGATTGGAAAGAAAATCTTGATTGAGTGCTTGATGAAGTAAAAATAACTCCTGCATACACCATGAACTTTGTAAGTCTACTTCTCATGTCCATGTTTTACATTTATATCTGTCATAATTGAGCTCTGAGCTGGAAAATCAACTTAGTTGCATCTCCCCTTTTGACAGATAAATAACTAAATCTTGAGAAATCAATGAACAAGATAATAAATAAAAAGGGGTAAATAAGAAACCTTCAACTCTTCACTGTCCCTGGGAGAACTCGGAGGGCTGATCTCACTTGGTATTGGCTGAATTAGCTGCTAACATACAAAAGAACACTGTAAAAATAACAGAATAACATAGCTACAATATGTAGTGTATCATGAAAATGTTAAGCAACACTTAGTATATTATGTTCCATGTTTTCTTTGAAGAATCATTTCACTGTTTGAACCGGCTGAATAGTAAAGGTTCTTACAGATTCCTTTTTCGCTGAAGAGTTTACATCCTGCAGATCATGGTTGGGGAAAGATGTATTCTCGAGAATGTTCGTAGCAGCGTGGGTGGTGGTCGAGAGTGCTTTGGAGAGCTCCACAGACGAAAGGCTCCATGACCTTGCTAGAAATTCCATAGACTCCGTGGGAGTCTCCGGAGGCGCACATGAATCCTGAAGAAAATTCGCAGGACCGTCTTCCTCTATATTCTCCAACCTTCGTGAGGAACCTTTGGCGCTGCATGAGCTCACAGGTACCATAACTAAGGTCAGGCTATACGAGTAACTTGTTAGAACTTACTTTGAATTGTTTCACACTTGATTAAGGAGCTATTTGAGAATGTGATTTCTCAATCTCTTGCTAGGTATTTAAATTGTGTTGGTATTACTGACAAAATAAAGAGGAATGAGCAGATATTCATTAATGGAGGGCCCTATAAATGCAATTTTGAAATCCTTTTTGTCCCCCCCCCCCCCCCAAAAAAAAAAAAAAAAAAAAAAAAAAAAAAAAATCCTCAGTGGTCACATAGTTTTGCTTTAATCTCTTTTGTGCTTTTGTACATTAAAGAGAGGGAGGGCTCTGAAAGGCTTTTTTTGAGCGGCTGAATTCATGATGAGCTTGGTTTTTCTTTTGTCACCACTATCACTGCCTAAAGCTAAAAATAGGGACCCTGCTCTCCTCCACAGTCCACACTCCACACCCCTCACTGCACTACTCACTCAACAACACAATCACTCAATTACTAGTTTTATTGATTTATTATTATAATTAAAAGTGATATCTAGAGCCGGCAGTTTTTGCGTGCGTGTTGCGTTGATGGTTGTTTGTGTGGCGCACAACTCAACACGAACCGTTCATGTTTAGTATTCCTGTTGTATGGTCAAACACTAACACGACATGATTATTAACACAAAACAGGAACACGATATGTTTAACACGATAACTAAATGTGCCGTGTTGACACGATACGAAAACGACCCAACACATTCTACACTAGAGAACCAGCACGTTTCATGATTTAACATGTTCAACACATTATTAGGATTAATTTACAATTACCCTCAGTTGTGTGTTACAACACAACTAATTAACTGTGCATGTGTGTTTTGGAGGCTCAACACAAACACTTACCAAATTTGTGAGCTCAAACACGTAATATTTGTGTCGAGTGTCATGTTACGAACGAATTGTCAGCTCTAGGTTTTAGTCTTTTCTATTCACGATGGTATATTTGCAGGTTAAGTTTTAAGAATTCCGTTTTGACTCCATGTATTTGTTATAATTGTTGACATAGATATTGCATGCATTGATGATCAATTGTGACCATTGTCGCAGACAATCATAGTGACAATGGAGCAAGAATTGTATGACATGATTATGTTTGTACTGTAGAGATAATCGCTTTCGATAAATTATGTTTGAAAACTTGTGATAATACAAAATTTGTAACCTGATGTAGTTAAATCTCTGTGGTTTTGATGGTCAGTACAATGAAGTTGCAGTTCACTATTATTGATGAGTTGAAAACATAAAAGAGACTTCTCGTCGTCATGGAGTAGTCCAATATACCTCAGTCTCCTGACGAACGGGTGAACTGGCGCACCGCTTTTCATCATTATATTGTCGCCGCCCGGACCTTGCGTGACGGTGATCACCCTTGGAGATCCTAAATGTTCGGGCATAAAGGGACGATGATAACCTTTTTCCTCTTACCCAAAGAGGGTTCGCGTGTCAACAGTACCAAGCGTTTTCTTGCCAACTTTATATGTTTTTTTTCCGAGGACACCTACACCACCTCCACAAGAGAAGCATGGTGGACAATGCCTGAAACTCTTTGCCAGTCGGCGATTTGAGATGCGTTGCACGCTTCTCGCCCCTTTCGGGACAAAAATCAAATTCGATGTCGAAAAAAATAAATTATCTATGCATTTTACTCGCTCTCAGTTGGGGGATGAACTCCACAATCAGATCCACCTTGGGATAGCTCATCTGTCATAAAATTGGGCGCTGCTTTGAAAGAGGTAGCGGATGCAAAATGTTATGTCCTTACCCTCCAACCTAGCATGGATGCATTTCGTGGTGGCCTCATCATAAGGTCACAAATCATCGGCATTGGCATAATCAAACTCGAGACGGAATTCACTCGGACATATGGGAACCCAAATCCCTTCCTTGACGAGACGAACAACTTCGTCCCCTGCCAATCATCATAACTGTCACGGGGAAAGTCCATGATCTTAGGTTACTTGCGAAAGCCATGACCCTCTTGATTGCCCTCAGACATAAATCTCGCGGTAGAGAACCTTTGGCAGCTATAACCTCTTCCAGAAAAGATCAAGAGAAAATGTGATCCCAACGGCCATTAAAAAAGATCAAGAGAAAATATGAGGAGCAAGATGGAAAGCTTGGATTATCTTATCTATCAACTTTAACAAAATGGGCTTCACCACCCCACTTTTCAATGGAAACTTCAAATGGAGAAGAACAATCTGTGTCAAGTGAGAGATGACCAAGAGCTCCTCTACTGCATCAACTCTTCCAATGCCCAAAGTGTAGGAATGGCAAGATTGGAGAAGAAGACACAAGCTTTGCTTAGGTGTAGGAAGTTACTTAGCAAAAGGAAAATCTAAACCAAATTCTCTAAGTATATGAGTGAGAACTTGGAGGAGTAAAAAAAAAAAAATCAAATTAAATGCTCAAGACCGCTATTTGATCAAAGCAAGATAGACAGGACTTGTAAATTTTTATTCGGGTTTATGGATTTAGATCGAAAAATTGACACTACCATCAAGAAATTACTCTGACACGATACCGATAAATTAGTATCTCATGGAGCTGGGGGCAACTGATGCTACCAAAAAAATCTCTACTCAAAAGTTAAAACTCAACACATGGTGCCTGAGCGCCATGTCATCATGCTTCTCGACTTCAAACCCTGTCCACAAGTCACATGCCCATGACGCTCGATTGGGTACAAACTTTGCCTCGGGATCACCAAAGACTCTCAAGCGTCGCTCATGCAGTGCCTAAAGTACTTACACGTTCCAAATGGTCTGTCACATCACTCGGAAGGCATCCTTCTCCATTCTAATGATGTATTTAAGGACCTAGAAAGGTCCAAGGACCCTAATGAACATATTTTGCAATCACGGTTAGCCCTTCAAGCCATCACAAAGACTGTTCATCACTTTGGACCGTTTTAGCAACAACTAAAAGGCTTCGGAGCCCAATGATACTACCCGTCACGGTAGAGATTTCTAGGGTATTTATAGTATGCCTTTGAAGCATTAGGGACGTACGAGAATGTTCAACCTCGCCCGCACTCAGCGCGCCAGACAACTAGGACTCTAAACGGTAATTAATGTGGATTACACATCAACAACCAATAACGCGCTGACACGTGACACAAGATTGAAGCTAGTATATATACTCACTCATAGCAAGAGGAGGAAGATCTTCATTCTCTCTACACTTTGAAAATCCTTGACATGTGGATGTACGACATCAACAACCTAGTGTGCCTGCTTTGACCAATTCAAATAGTTACATCATAAGGCATTGAAGGATTGCAAAATATTTAATCATTATGTAACCAATATACGTTCACAAAAAGAAAATATTTCGTTAGATTTTACGTTTTTAACTTAGGTTGACAACACGTTTCAAAGAATAAAAACTTAGGTTGACAACAGGAGGTAGATAGTTGATGAGTTTTGAAATGAGGGGTGGTTATGTGATTTTGTCTCCAAACATGAGTGATTCTTTGTAATCGCCTCTTAATTGTGCCAAGTTGTAACATTAAACTTCTGCATAAACATACATTTATATTTTGGGATTTTTTTTAACTTTTTGAGCTTTTGGATTCAAAAAATCTTGCTCCACGTGTGGCACCAATGCGAATGGGCGTACTAGGTTTGGTGCCTTATTCTCCGATGGTGTCACTCAATGCTTCTTCCATGTTTAGATTTTGGTTCACTTGGCTCAGAGAAATTGAATGTTGTTTGAAAATCATTTCTCGACTTTCTCTTTTCATTTTTCAGTCTAACTAACGTGGCGGTGGTTTCTGACGTTGCAGAAGTGACGTGGCAAGTGACGATTACGTGTCAGTTGCAACCTGTTATAGTAAGTTAGTTGAACTAAAATATATAAAAAAAAATTGCAAGTTCAGAGATCGAAAACAAGTAAAATCCTA
>JAYMTE010002947.1:0-10435 GCA_036897545.1 Pelargonium fulgidum
ACTTATAGGACTTGTTACTTCAAGAGAAGAGATCCCTGATTTGCTTAAGGTGGGTAGATTTTGCAATGGTAACTCATCATTGGGTTATTTTTAAAAGGTTAATGACCAAGCATTTATATTTATTTTCCAGCTCGATGATGTGATTGATCTTGTGATCCCAAGAGGCAGCAATAAACTGGTTACTCAGATCAAGGAATCAACTAAGATACCAGTTTTGGGTCATGCTGGTAAGAGAGTGTGCTTTGTATTACATGGATTCTCTTGTTATCTTTATTTGCTTGTCTGGTGATATATTTGCATTATGTGCTGCCTAGATGGGATCTGCCATGTTTATGTTGACAAGTCGGCTAATATTGATACGGCCAAGCACATTGTATTGGATGCAAAAGTAGATTATCCAGCTGCCTGTAATGCAATGGTAATTGCTCATATATTTTGTCCCATTATTGTATAATCCAATTCCTGATCACACTTGGGGAAGGTACACTATTGATCTGTTTTGTTAATACTCAGGAAACTCTACTTGTACATAAAGACTTGGTGCAAACTGGAGAGCTCAATCAGCTTGTTGACAACCTTCGCACTGAAGGTCTTGCTTTTTATCCAGTTATCATTATTATTATTATATATCATTATATATATATATATAATGATACTTTAGAATTCTTGCTTTTATCTTCTAATTAATCAACTGCCAAATATTTACATTTCTCTCATTAGTTGCCCGCCTTGCCTTTAGGCCCTCAATTTCATTGTAGAAATTGGATGGTGTTATCAAGTACTTCCATGGATTCTTCCAAATTATTAATTTATTGAAATTTATATTGTTGTACACTTGTTGAAAGATAATTATCTTGTTAAATCCTGTTGCGTGTTGATAAATAATTGCATGCATGATACTGATAAATGCTTATCAAATGAGCAACATATTTTCTCATGCATAAGCTGTTTATTATGATAGGTTATGTTTTATAATTTAAGTGTACAACATCCTACATATATTGGTTTCATCCTTATCTCCTGTGGTGGCAGTAGCATAAGTCATATTGATTACTGAGCATGACATATTTTGGGCGCCTTACTCACTTGCATTCTTTGCAGGCGTTACACTGTACGGTGGACCACAGGCAAGCTCTTTGCTGAAAATACCAAAGGCTCAATCATTTCATCATGAGTACAGTTCAATGGCTTGCACTGTTGAAATTGTCAATGATGTATACGCCGCTATTGATCATATACATCAACATGGGAGGTACAGTACAAAAATTCACACTAAAATAATATTAATTCTGAGTCTCCCATTCATACTAAAATAATCAGGTCCATACATGTATAATGCTCTCTCTTTTTTCGGCAGTGCACATACTGATTGCATCATAACGGAAGATCAAAAAACTGCAGAAATCTTTCTACGTCAAGTTGATAGGTAATAATGCTCGAATAATGTAATAGTAATTCAATAAAAGTACATCTTATTAGCTTATTTATTCTGTTGTTTTGTTGAACACGGTGCTCTGTCAACATGCTGTTAGCTTACTATAAATTTATGTATGAAGTTCCCCTCATACTCATTGAATTACACAACATAGTGCTATTTAATGATGTTTTTGCTTTTAGCAAGTCATCTGTTTTTGTTTATGGTCTCCAAATGGCAATACCAATACGAATTAACTCATTTACATTCCAGTGCTGCTGTCTTTCACAATGCAAGCCCAAGATTTTGTGACGGGGCTCGATTTGGACTGGGTGCAGAGGTAAAATAATCACTTGTGTTTTTCTTTAATTAAGCTATGTCATGGCGTTCTCTAATTTGGCTGATTACTGTATAGGTCGGAATAAGTACAAGTAGGATCCATGCTCGGGGCCCGGTCGGAGTTGAAGGATTGTTAACAACACGATGGTGTGTAATCATCTTACTCACAATTCTTATGAGTTCATCTTGTTATATCTTGTACCTATCAACATATGAGAATTGTTCACTAGACAAAAGTTGGCATATCATACGAGGAGATCATTTGTAGGGTTTTAGTTGCTGTTCGAGGATTATTTATCGTATGTTGACTGGCTGATGCATTTGCAGGCTCCTGAGAGGAAATGGACAAGTGGTAGATGGCGATAAAGGGATGATTTATACCCACAAGACGCTAACTATTGACTCTTAACCTTTTGCTCTAACACTTGCTGAAAATACTTTCTTCCCTATTCCCATTCTCAAAGAGGGGAAGAGAGTGAAGAAAAATAAAATGTGTTGGCACTTTGTGTGTATGGCACGGCTTTGGTACTATTATCACAGATTGGAGTGGGAAAATACCATCCAGTGTGTCGACTTCAGCTGGCTGAGGAGTTTAGATTCATTTACAGAGTACAAGCGGCACTTCTTTTTTACTTGTATGAGAAGCATGTTAGTTTGATAATTAGGTTATTTTAGGAACTCTAGTGAGCAAAGCTACTCCATACTCTTATCCATTTCATTTGTGGATGCTGTAATATCTGTACTTTATTTATCAATTGATGATGTATCTCATTCAAACAAAAAGAAAAAAGAAGGAAAAAGAGAGATTAAAGTCTGTTATCTCACGTATTCATGAACTGTGCAGGATCATTGTATTAAACTCATAAATTGCCCTACTTATGATAAATGCATTTGATGTGTAACTTTGGTACGATTTGTTGTAAAAGTTGATTTTGATGTTACAGTACTATTCGTCGTAACAATGTTGTGTTCTATTTGTGCATGCAATAATGTCTAAACCTCGAATCCTGAAAGACATTTGAACGTATTCATACTATTGTGCTTACTTGATTGAATCAAAAGAAGAAATTATATTGCTACTTTTTTTTATTAAGTACTTGATTTTTTTTTCTTCTAAGCTTTGTAATTTTGTACTACTTAAATATAAATTATTGAAATCTTAAATAAGAACACAACATTTAACTTCAAAATGAACTATTCGTGAATTGAGCTTAAAAAGAATATAATCTAATATATGGGGCACATATTACCAACTCTGTTTTGAGATGAAACCTCTGATTTTTGGCTCAATCATTCGCTATTGTTCTTTTTTAAAATCAACCAAATTTCGTTGCAAATCAAGAACCATACAAGCCATAACAGACTCCGGAATAGAATCTGGATAAAATCTACTACACCCTGACAAAGAAAAGGGAAGACGAGTTGCAAAGCAATGCACATAACTAAATACAACACCGTCAAAATAATCGCTATTGTATTAAAACAGTGTTTGCTCAATAATTGTTGTTCCAATTTAATGTTTGATTACTCAAAACAATATCTGAAAAATGTGCAACTAAAATCATGCAAATAAAACACCAAAGACCTTAAAGCATGAATACTAAAGCATCAATTACAAGTCCAAGCAACTACCTTCTGAATATAACAAAGTTGTCCTCGCCTCTCAGTGAACTAGTAGAAATGCAATCTCTCATGCCAAAACATTGTGCAAGAACAGGTTATGCTGCAATGAAGCTCTTAAGGTTCTTCAGCCACATCAAGTATTCTCTGCTGTCTTTGTTGATCATGTACTCGTGCAAGAAGTTAGTCATGCTCGGCTTGATTCCTCTTATCTCCAAGTACTTGTGGAAAGACTTCTGCAGGTTCTCATCCAAATCACTGGTACAACGACAAAACAGAAGGCTCGTAACCATTCAAGAACAGATCAAACTATAATGCAAAATTTCTAATGTGCAAGTCATGCATTTAAGAAAGCTTACTGGAAGTCAGGTCCCTCATAGGCTAGTTGATCCCCGCTGTCTTCGGAATTCTTAACTGCCAAGCTATCTATTGAAATCTCATCAGCAAACGCAGTACAGGTAAACTCTAATGAGGGCTTACCGGCCTTGGAGATGGTTACAACCAAGGCAGTGCTAGATTGGTTGATCCTCTCATCATCCTCATTTTCATTGTAATTGCCATTGTCATTATCACCGTTGACAAGATCAGGCATGTGAACTTCAACTTTTATGGTTTGACCTTGATACTCTCTTATCAATGTTACGGTTTGCACACCAGGATTATCTTGAATTTCAAAAGGGAAGCCATCTGGAATCTCTTCAACCTACCCGAAAATATGTGAGTATATTATACGAACCTTGACATTATGTCCATAATCACATGGTAAAGGATATTGAAGCAATAACATTACAAATTAACATTTCACAGACCAACAGAACTACAGAAGGGCTAATCAAGGAATGACTAACAAATCAACGAGACAGACACGGGTAATGAGATTTTCATAGAAATTCCAAATGAAAAAGTATATCAACTGTTGAGAGAGAATACAGTTCCCATTATAGATTAGGAACAACACATCCATAGCTTTAGATTTGAAGACCAACACAAGCTCCGCTAAATTTACAACTCTCCTCTTCATACCAATGCAAAATCAATTAGTAGAACTAATTCAAATTGATTTCAGTGAGCTTAATTCTTTACTACAAGAACAATGAAAATGAAAAAGACTCCTGTATCCGTACTTATTGAAACAATAAAATGATAAAGTGAAGGATTATGCACCAAACAATGCCTTGTAACACTGAGCTTAATCGAAGTTGAATACAATAAAAGTCCAGCCATTAAAAACCCTTTCTCATTTAACATCCACAATTCTGAAAACTGTCAAGGAGTAGTAAAGTTTCAATCTTTTCAATCAAATACCAAGCAAACGAGAAACCCAGAACTCTACAGAACCCAAACAATGAATAGAAGACATGAAATTGATCAGAAGAACAAAAATTTCTTAGCAGACCAACACCCACAAACAAACAAACAGTAAAAACTCACCCTTTCGTGATCGTCGGACTCCTGGGCATACTTTATCTCCGAATCGATGACTGCGAGAAGAGATTCGTCACTCCTAGCGAGAGAGTAGTTACGGGCGGGCACAAAAGAGTTTAGAGAGGGCTTTTGTGGGGTGTTGGTGTGGCGATTGAGAGCAGCGAAGAGCGCACAATGGTGATTTCGCTGGACTCGAACGATTCGGCTCGCGAGAGGAACAAAGGACGAGGCCGATTTGCGAAGGATTGCAGAGAAAGCCATTTTTTTCTCTCTTCTGTCTGGTTGTGCTGGGAATTAGGGTTTAAGGATTTACAGAGGAGCTGGGTTTAAAGGAGGGTTTAGGGTTAGATATTATCTGCTGCGGCTCAGTTTGGTTTGGGAGGCAGATTAGCTCCAATCAAATACAGACATGTCAGCGCACGAAATCAGAGTGTAGCATTTTAGTGTTGTTTTCTTATTTTTCAGAAACTATTATTGTTTTCTCATTTTTCTATAATTACTTTTATCAATACAATAATATGAACTCAAATTTTATTAGGTCGGTTTGTACTTTGTAGTGATTATAAAAAATAATTTTTATTAAATCGGGTTATATTGATTATAAAAAAGTGGAGAATTATTTGATTATTTAGTTGATGAAGAAAATTACGGGTGACTACTATCAACGATTAATTTATATCGCATAAATATTTAATTTTTCTTTTTTCAAATAAGAAAAAATCAACAAAGCTAGTGACCGACTTTTCTATCAATTAGCTTTTACATATTGATCGTGTCCAGTTTTAGTTGGGGACATCGAGCCTCCACTGAATTTGAACTTTTTCATGTAAATTATCAAGTGTATCGTTAAAATAAGAATGTAGTAAAATTTCTAACAGGGAACGTAGTAAAGTTTCTAACTTTTCAATCAATCCTAAGCCAACAATGAAACCCAGAACTCTACTGAACCCAAACAATTCAGGATCTGAACCAGTGACATTTTGTACCCAAAACAAACACCAAATTGTGCATCATCCTTTTCAACTATTCTACTGTCTCACTCAAATTAAGGATATTCATTCTCATCCATCTGAATGTTTTGAAGTTTACAGCTAGCTAGGTTCTTCAATTTGAATTAGCTCTACTAATCGCTATTCTCTTGGTATCAAGAGAATAGCTATAAATTTAGTGTCGGAGCTTGCATTTGTTCTTCAAATGTAAAGCTATGGATTTGGTATTGTTCCTAATCTGTATTGGGAACTGTATTCTCTCCCAACAGTTGATGGATAGATATACTTGTTCATTTGGAATTTCTTAGAAAATCTCATTCCCTATTTCTGTTTCTTTGATTTGTTAGTCATTCCTTGATTTGCAATTATATTAGCCCTTCTGTTGTTGCGTGAAGTGTTAATTTGTAATGTTATTGCTTCAA
Source organism: Pelargonium fulgidum (assembly GCA_036897545.1). Taxonomy (NCBI): domain Eukaryota; kingdom Viridiplantae; phylum Streptophyta; class Magnoliopsida; order Geraniales; family Geraniaceae; genus Pelargonium; species Pelargonium fulgidum. The sequence goes on from JAYMTE010002947.1 coordinate 6,210, forward strand.
TATGCTTTACCATGTGATTATGGACATAATCTCATGTTTCATTTGTTTTGCCTAGTACTTCAATAATATGATCACATCTTTTCTGGTAGGTTTAAGGTTCCAGATGGCTTCCCTTTTGAAATTAAAGATAATCCTGGACTACAAACCATAAAATAAACCATAAAAGTTGAGAAATATACAAGTAATACAAAATTTAGATGATCTATACTGGGATATTTTGTCCCCATGGGGACACCGGACACTTCATTGGTTCATATCCTACACATCATAATCGGGGTAGCTCATATTTTCCCATAACCCCTTTGATTGGCTTTGCCAATGAATAGTTTATGTGATATGCTCCAAACTATTTCTTGTATGTGTCATTGGTTCTCTAGGGGGACTTGAGAATTATTGGTCTGTTGAAAATATTATGCTCTGTTTCCTGATATTTAACTGTTTATAATTTGTTTCATGGTCACTTCTTTTTATGGTAGGTTGGAGGAATTCCTGATTGTCTACAATTTCATTATGAAGATGTATTGCGTCAGGATCTTTTGCTTAAAATGAATATAAAAAACATTCATCAAATTCCTAAAGTGACGGAAGTAAGAATAGTGCCAGCGGTCACTGATCAGGCTACAACCAAGGCTGGAAAACTGGTTATGGAGATTACTAGCGGTCAGAAGTTCACGAAATCAGAAAGTGGGGCTGGAAAATCTCAACCAAACATCTTCGTGTCAAATAAAGACAGAGGATATGTTCCTGACGTTGTAAGACCGACCACGCTCCAAAAGCAGGCCATGACTAATTTTTTACTGAGATTGTTGACAGTAATGTCTCAGTCTGATGAATATAAAGTCAAGATACGGGGAAGCACAATTAAGTTCCGGATGAACAAAGAGATCATTGACTTTTCTCCTGAACTGGAAGATCACTTAGAGATTTTTGAAAATGTTCGAGGAGGGTTCAATGTTTATATTGTCACTACTTGCAAGACAAGGGAAGAGACTAAGCTGTTGTGGAGTGGTCTTTTGCAAAAAGAAGACTAATCAAAGGAGGCCAAATACAATTGCGAGAAAGGATGTTTCTCTTCTTGAATTTGACGATTTTATGGAACAGATGTTTTCTTTTCTTGACGCATCTCATCTTCTGAGGTTGATTCTTGGGATGATATGTGGTGCTGAACATGTATTTTCTTTCACATTTTCACTTCATTGTGAGATCATCAGAGTGGCAGGGTCATTGAATTCTAGCTAGAGGCTTTCAGTTTTCAACCACCATCTCACTGCTCTCTTAGCTGCATAGCCAGAGATAATCTAGCTCTCCCATAATATATTATAGCTGTGATTTTTATTTTTATGCTTTTCCAATTAACCAGCATCTGGGTATGTTGAAGGGAGTGATGTTAAGAAGACTAGTAATAAATTAAATTATGGTGTCTTTATTCTTTATGCCACCTCTTGTGTTCCAATACAGCTCCTTATTTTCAATTGAGATATGGTTTTATTTTGAAGAAATCAAAGTAAAGACTTTCTTCTACTTGCAATAACAGCTAGAGCCGGCAATTTGTGCGTGTGTGTCGTGTTCGTATCGTGCTGAAAGTTTTTCGTATTATGCACGACCCGACACGAACACGACACGATGATGAACACAAAACATGAACACGATACGTTTAACACAATAATTTAATGAGCCGTGTTGACATGACATGAGTAACACGTTTAAGTGAATGGGTCGGAGTTGACACGTCTATCACTACACAACACAACACGACCCAACATGTAAAATTTACATAGATGAACAATGAAAAAAGAGGCTAAATCCAAAATTGTAAATATCAATCTGATTATATATTAGATAAAATTACAATTAAATCATAATCGTGTCGTGTCGTGCATGTCTATCGTATTTTTTCATGGTACAATTAATTAATTTTGCATATGAGTTTTATGAATTCAACACAAACACGACACGATTAATTATTTTTTAACCCAAACACGTTCATTTCATATCATGTCGTTGGAAACACATCCTGAAATGATTCAATGCACTTAGCAATCCAACTTTTTCATACATCAGTAACGTTCCAATCCATGTTTTAAGCAGATTTTAGTCTCATCTTTCAAATCAACGGCCCAACCCGATTCACGAAGTCTTGTCCATGTCTCCAACCCCACTTACTAATTCCCGGAAGGAATCTTCCAGGGCAGCACTACGCTACAGAAGGCTCACATTCACACTCTGTAGAAGCCGTTGATCTCTTGCCAGTGGGCTCCACAGACCCATGCTTATGTTGAGGGATATTTTTTAAAACGGAAACCGACGGCGGTAAAGGCACCACTTGTAACAAAATTACAAAACGTTGGTGGCTTTTACTCTTTTAGAGCGTGGATGTGTCGACACGTGTCACACCCAACTTTTTGATGCCCTGTAGATTACACAAATCTAACATGTTTCACTTTCTTTTTATTTTATTTGATTTCTTTTGTGAACTACAATTGTCTATTTAAAGGCCGCGAGGGTGGCTACTACATTTTGCATGGCTGTTTCAGTGGATCCGCTGGTGGTGGGTCGCGTGATCGGCGATGTGGTGGACATGTTCGTTCCCAGTGTGAACATGTCTGTTTACTATGGCTCCAAGCATGTTACTAATGGCTGTGACATCAAGCCCTCTATGGCTGCTATGCCTCCTACAGTCTCCATCACTGGCCGATCCCATGACCTCTACACTCTGGTTTGTATATCACCATCACTCTACCTACTTCTAACTCATATCGTTCCATTCCAAAATATATATGTATTGTGTTTATGTTACAAATTTGTCCGACTTAGTTGTAACTTAGTTCTCAATGTTTTTTCTTTTACGTATAAAAAGTCATGTGGTATCTTTTTAACACATGGTCACGAAAATACTAGTGCTATAAATTGTGACATTTATTTTAGAACGGAGTATGATAAACATGCATGTTTTGTCCCTTAATTAGTGAATTACTTGATGGTCAAGATTCACGTCTCCATGTGGGAGGTTGTAGTTTCAGATCTCATTAAGCTGAGTGTGATGAAATTTTGAGTTAAAATTATAGAGAGTTCATGTCGTGTAGCTTAATTGATTAATTGTTTATGTTAAAATATTACTAAAATTGAATCATTTTAGGTTATGACGGATCCTGATGCCCCCAGCCCTAGCGAGCCTCATCTTCGAGAATGGTTGCACTGGTATATATATAACTCATAATCTCGATTTGAATACGTGTATAAAATTGTTTAAACAAAATGTAACTCATTTAATTGCATAATTACAGGATTAAGGTGGATATTCCTGGTGGTACAAATGCTGAGAAAGGTCAACAATTTTATATTCATTTTAGATAGTTCATTGAAACTTCTTTTCAAATTTATTCATGTTAATTGTTCTCGATTTCAATAACTTTACATCCATGTAGGAGATTATTTTCATAAGGATTCTATGTCATTTCTAATGACTGTCACATAATTTTTTTTAATTCTTTTCATAAAGTTTTTCATTTAAAATGAGTATTTTTGTTGATTTTCTGATAATTTGTTATAAATGAATTATCAGTAGTATTTTTCAGATTAATTAACTAATATTTTTTAAATATTTTATAACAAATTATCAGTTTATCACAACTATATGCATTTTATAAACAACCAATTTAACATACTTATGTAAGGAATAATACTAAAACAAAATAAAAATGAAATATATGATCCACATGTTGGAGCATATAAAAAAGCTCTTTATTACATTTTGTTGCACACGTTTTCGAGTATTTCCAAAAAAGTACTGCACTTGACACGTGGACACATGTTGTCTTACGTACCTTCTTACATTTATTTTGTTCATGAGTGAGAAAAGTAGGAAGCCAATTGACAACATAGTATAAGCAAGTGAATGAGTAATTGGAATTAAAATAACTATACCTATTCTTCAAAATAAAAAAAATAAAAAAATAAAAAATAAAAAACAACAACAACAAAAAAATTAACTATATCTACATAAAACTTTTTTTTTTTTGAAAGGATATCTACTCAAAACTCAATTTGTTCTAATTAAAAAAAAATTATTTATTTTATTATGATTTATTTTGCTTGTTATATCATTTCTTGCATCAATTTACTGTTATAACTAGTTTTGGTACCCAGCTTTGAACGAGTTTTCATTATTATTGTGCACTAAATAATTTAATAATATTGACTAATCGTTATTATGAAAAATAAATCTG
>JAYMTE010002948.1:0-10434 GCA_036897545.1 Pelargonium fulgidum
CGTCATCAAAATCTGGTGGTGTATCATCATCATCATCATCATCATCATCACTCCAATCACCATCATCAATGTCATTGTCATTATCATCATCACTCACTAAATTATCAAGATCAGACCAACTCTCTTCCATCTCACTTCCTTCTTCATCAACTCTTTCTACCGTATCTACATCAACTCTAGGACTAGCCCTCCCACGGAATCTAGGTACATCAACAAGAGCACGAAGCTTCTCTTTTATTACCAACGAGCGATCCTTGTCTATCAGTTGAGAATTGTGATATGCTTCCCTAAGGAACACTGAATCCCTATCTCCTTTCAGAGACACATAGAACATATCAGGGTGCCTTATCAACATTCCCCTCAATTGCTGAGAAAACCGGAACTCCTCCCGAAAGTGTGTGAGGTGATCCACAAGAGTTCTCTTCTCCACAGTGAGGCTCAGGAGCTCATGAACCACCCCGCAAGCGTGCTTCTCCTTTAGCGGTGTACCCTGCTTCAATTCCGAGAAATCACTATAAGGGGATATATAAGGCAAGTCCCTAAACTGAAAAATCCTCCTCATCTCACCCTTGGAAACATTAAGACCTTTCGGGAGCTTCACTCTATTAAACTTTAGTGGCCTATCTATAATCAGATTCTTCTCATCAATCTCTCTAGCCCTAGTTTCCTCCTCGGACAACTCAGCTGCCGAAACAGCAAGCTCGGGATCCCAATGAGTTAACTCCAATGCCGGCCCCCGTTTGGTGACCACAACCCTAAAGAATTGTGGATATTTGTGACAGATTGTATCCCTAAATTCCACAGGAAGCCCCAAATCTGTCTTCAAATGGCTAATCTTCTCAATCAAAATCCTCTTCTCTAGCGACATCATCAACAATTTCCTCAACTTCACAACCAGTATCTCCTCCATCCCATTCCTGAGCTTCATTTCCTCAGCGTAAAGCGACTCCGCTTCGGGCGTCATCTTGAAGTTCAATGAATAGGCTCCTTCTTCCAAAATCTCGAACACAGCAGGAAATTTCTTGAGTAGGGCTATAAATCTGCGTTTTTTATCGAGACCCAATTCCCTTCTATACTTGCCAAGCTCCCTGAGAGGCATGGTCCACCCAGGCTGGTTCACCAGAATCTTCCTCACCTTGAGAACAAACTTGAGCTTCTTGTCCCTCTGTATCACCTTGTCGAATGGCATCTCTTTCCTTCTCTTCACAACGGCTCGAATTGGAGCTCGTACCCTTCTAGGATTGTTGCAGAATTGCGTATCTTTCTGTCGCAGCGCCAAACCATGGCCCAGAAATGGTGTTTTCTCAGTGAGGGAGAGATGAGAATTTGCAGAGAATTTGGGGATTTTGAGAAGAGGAGATTTGTAGGAGAGGAAGAAGGGGAGGTGAGTGGTGGCTGGTGGGGTGGTTTTGGGTGAAGAAAGGAAGAATTTGGGATCCATGTTGGGTTATTGCTTTGCTTGTGAATTGTGATTACAGAATCAGATACATAGACAGAGTAATTGGAAGATGAAACAGAGAGAGTGAGGAACAAGAAATAGAGCAAGTCTTCAATCTGGAATTGCTGAAATCTACTAGGGTTTATGGTCAGGTTTATCCATAACAAATGAAAATGAAAATAAAAATAAAAAATTTCTATTTGGTCCCCCAACTACCCATTTTATTCCAAACTGATACTCAAATTTATTTATGTCCTAATTTGATCCCTAAGTTTGAAAAGTATTCATATTGCTCTAATTTAGCCTTCAATGATGTTAATTTTGTATCGAATTGGTTCTATTTACAGTGATGCCGTCTAATTTAGACATGCAGGGATTTCACTCAACAGATTTTCAAGGAAAAAGAATCTTTTACTTGTGAGGAAGATATTACAAGCCTAATCAAGAATATGACTAATGTTTTTGACAACTAGGTAACCATATGGGTTGTGTTTGGACTCCAAATCTAGTTTATATATATAAAAAAAACTAAGCAATATATCAATTATGAGCAATCATCCAACAAATAGCATCAACGTCCAGCATAAGACAGAAACTCACCCATCTTGACAAGTTTGACAGAGAATTCAAAGACTAGCTAGAGTGTAAACCACCCAATTTACAGACTGTTTACAAAGTGAAAATTCTAAAACGAATATTTATATGACTTGGACAATTAAATTGATTTAAATGTTTTCGTTTACTAGTTCAGTTATTCATTTATATAGATAAATAATATTTTAACCGGCGGCTATGGTATTATATAGTAGTACAGTACAATGATCCATGATAATTTTAAAAATAATTGAATAGTCAATTATGAAATGCAAATATAATTGAATCTTTTTTATGACATTGTCCCTAAAAAAAAAAAAAAAAAAAAAAAAAAAAAAAAAAAAAAAAAAAAAAAAAAGCGTCATTTTAGTTGAACTTGAACCCAAGCAGTCTCATACGGAAGAAGAAGAATAGAAGGAAAGTAAAGCGCAAGCGGGAAAAATTCAGATTTAAAGTGGTGACCAATAATACATTGTGAGGCAGGTTTATGGTATGTAGCCGTTGCATAGAAGAAGAATAGAGCAGTGGTGTCTGGATCATCGCCTAATCGCCCAGATTTGTTGTTTCGGTGAGCAACTGCAACCATGGCGAGAACCAAACATGTACCCAACAGGCCCAAGAAACGACGCCAATCTGGTCACTTCTCTCATTATTATTTGCTTTGCGCTGCTTCATTTTCACATTTTTCTCATCTCAAACCCTAATTTACCTTTTCTTTTGTGAAATCGCAGCTCCACAGGCTTCCCCTTCCCAGTCGAGTCCGGTACTCATCTCTCCCTCTTTTTCGCCTTTTTTTTTTTTGGCGCACATTTTCGTTATCTACTATCGTTTTGTTTCTGACAAAATGTGCGACTAATTAGATCATTTTCTTTCAATTTGAACTCGCAGTGTGTAATTAACAAGTTGGAAAGTGTTTTACAAGATCTAGAATAAGCTCAGGCTAGGTGAATTACCACATTAGGTTTTCTTCTGTGGAGAGTTTGGGGCTATGATGAACTATATATTCAAAAATTTGTTTCTCTTGTTGTTTTATTTTGTTTATGGTTGCTACTTGCTAGGAGGATAAGGAGGCCATTTTTTAATTTCTAGTATTATGTTGCTAAAGAATATGTGTTCGGTCTGATCAGAACCTGAATGATGTTGAAGAATTTTGGCTGTAAAGCATTTTACTACAGCAGAATTCAATTTTTTTGTTGCTCTGCTTGGTTCTTTTAACAGCATAGGAAATATTTGTGGTTTTTTTAAACATTAAATGCTATGCTCTATTATTTATATTTCTGTTTCTTGTTTTACTATTTGGGTATTTTCTACTAAATGAAGTCACCTGGACATACAAGGAGTCGTAGCAGTGCTGCAGAAAGTAAGTGTAATCGTTGTATACTTTCCGTCCTTATGTGTTTGGCTGAGTTCATTTCATGTTGAGAATGTTGCTGACATTTGGTCTTAAAATCCCCAGCGCCACAAACTTCAAAGAAGCGGCGGTACAAGCCAGGGACAGTGGCTCTTCGGGAGATTAGAGCTTTTCAGAAGACCACCAAGCTGCTCATTCCAGCTCTTCCTTTCATCAGACTTGTAAGTCACCCGAATACTATGAATCCAACATATGAGTAAAATTAAACTGAGAGTTGGGGTTATTCAATGGATGTAGCAGAATTAGGGACTTTTAATTGGATGGCAAAATTTGTTGTGTTGTATTGTTGATGTTATAATAGTTGTTTTATGTATGATTCATTAGGACTTAAATTGGGGGTCGACTAGTTTATAACCTGGGTTTTTCATTTGCAATACTGTTTTTGTATGCTCATTATATTTTTGCAAGGATTGAATGCCAACTTGCATTTGTTACAGGTGAGGGAGATTACCCATCGGTATACTACTGAAGTTTCTCGTTGGCAGGCAGAAGCTTTAGTGGCACTTCAGGAGGTTTTTTCTTCTACTTTATTTGTGTTTTGGCTGGGATTGTTATGGGAATAAGCGCGAGCATATGATAGTTTTGCTAGATTCTGATTTACATGTTGTGAGAATGTTTAAGGTTTCTGCAGCTGTCTACTAATTATTAACTATGATTATAAATAATTGTATGCTGTAAGCATGAGATACTTATTTTTGCTCGATATAGGTTGGAGTCTTTCTCCATGCAAGTATGAAATATATTTATGTTTAACATGGTCCAAGAGTGCTATCTGGGACACTTTTCATTTGGATAAGAACAAATTAGTTTGTACAATGAACTCATGTGCTGAATTGTATAATTATTTAGGAGTTCCAAATTCCAATGTTGGAGCTCAGAGAACCAGTTATTACTGCTTAATTGCAAAGTTGGTTTTGGCCGCATGTGAGAAATCATATTAGTTTTCTTCTGATTCAGTTGTCAAAAATATATGACTTTTGTGCTGCACATCTGGATTTTTATATGCTTATACTAGAACTAGTTTTGTTATCCTATTCAAGATGTTCATTGCAGCTTTCTTATGAAGATACCATGTGAAGTAAATTCCACTGCATCATGGATTGTTTTGCTCTAGATTTGAAAAGTTTGAAAATATACTTGCATTTCATTTCCTTAACCTGGAAGTGCATGGTAAATAGGGTTTGTAACATTCCATCTGATACATGTACAATGTGAAGGACAATTGTATGGTGTCAGTCTCTACTTTTCAACTGTTGTCTTGATGAAAAGGAAGGTGACAGCCATGGCTTATTACAACTATTAGTAAATTTGCGAAACTTTTTGATTGTTTTGTAGGCAGCAGAAGATTTTCTGGTTCATTTGTTTGAAGATGCAATGCTATGTGCAATTCATGCCAAGCGTGTCACACTAAGTAAGTTAACCTGAGATCATCCCTTGGTTTGAACACTTCTCCCCTTCCCCTCTTCTCTTACTATGCTTGTCTCATAGTTCATGATTCAATGTGGTTGTTAGTACAATGTTATGAATGGCACTAGTCACGGCGCATGATACTCACCATGGACTACTCATGGTGCGGTGATGAAAGCCCACCTATTAGGGTTATAAATGAAGGAAAATAAAATTAAAATCACAAATGTAAAGTAAGCATGCAGTAGGTGTTGGAATGATGTTGCTGCAGCTATGGATTTAGAGAGAACAGATATCCATCTAGGGGGAAATGAATTGATAGAATGAGTTTATCTACCACTACTGCCACTCCACATTAACTTCTTGATTTGCATGAGGAATAAATGGTGAGTTATCATAGGCCTATGAGGATAATGATGTATTACGCTGTATCTTTTTATTTTATTTTCCATGGTGAGGATAGGGATACTCTACTTGAAGAGGGCAGATACTATAATATTTTGGATTTAATACTTTACTTTTCTTTTTAGACCTTTAGCATAAAAATAATGACTATTAGAAGTTAGAGCTGTCAATTTTATTCAATGACTTATTAAGATGATTTTGTTTTTTGGTATGGTAATATATTAAATATGGCTAGATTAAATATTAATATATATGTGTGCCTTGTGCCATTAATAACATTAGATATTTTTTTCTTCATTTTTTTTTTATTCGAGCATAAATTATGAATGATGAGTTGTTTAGTGAAAAAATATAGATTTCATTCATTTTCTGAATAATTGGGCAATTAGGAAAATATGACAAGGAAAACTTTAGGTATATGATAGTAGAGGTAATGATACTACAATATATGTGGTTCAACTTTAACTCCAACCTAAAAGCTTAAATTGTTTTTTGGAGGGATATACTAGTATATCAAGTGGTCTCAAACTCCACACTTTCAATTTGAGTATACTTTAACACTCCCCTTCATGCTATCAAACTTGCTTTGATACCATGTTAGACTTAACTCTGATATGAAAGATTAATGTTAAAATCATAAGTGTAGGGCCCTAACTAGTATATGAAGCTTTTCAAATTCTACAATTCCATGTGGTATATAGTATGAAAATATGTATTTCCTAGATTAATGTTTTGTTTGGAATAATTTATACAATCTGTCTACTCAGACACATTCCATATTTGCTAGCATGTTTTGCTTTTGTATTGATGGTAAAATTTTCAAGACGGTATATATGAAATTGATAGTATTTTCTTCCTTTTCATTGATGTATTGTCACGATGTCAATTGTTCAGGACAATGGATCTCACTTTAGCTTTTGTGAAAGGGGGAGGTCTCATGCCCTCTTTTAAGGCTTTAGCTTTTGAAATGAGATTGAAGTGTGCATGCCCATAAATTTCAATAGGAAGAGAATTGGGATACTAAAGTTAGTTGGAACTATATTATTGTCCCTAAACCACACACCGAGTTGTTGTACTTATGTTTTGCTACAAGCATATCATGTCATTCATGTTTGTATTCATTTTGAACAAGATTAACAAGGTTTTGCATTTGCTCATGGTTCAGTGAAAAAGGATTTCGAGCTGGCTCGTCGGATTGGACTGTATAAAGCCCAGCTGTGGTGAAGGCGGACACTCTGCTATGTAGACTATCATATCACTGACAGCAGTAACCAAACTCAAATGCGGACTTTGGGGGTACTATCTTGTAGTGAATTAGGAGTAATTGATGTGAAATCATGTTAGTAGTATACAATACATGTTAGTTATTGATCATCATATTATTTGTGAATGCAGCAAGATAGCAAATGGGTCAGTGTTGTGTTGTTTTTATTATTCTGTTTAGGGCAGGAGGGGTCATCATTGTGAACAAGGCTACTTGCTGACTTGATGGTGTTAGCTGGTGTTCTCAACTGATTGCAACAAGAGTTTGGTTATGGTTCCTGTACAACCTCATTTTTTATTTTTATAGTGTTTTGTCTTAGATTTCGTTTTGTGTAAGAGAAGAAAGAACTTTATAAGGGTTGAAACAATGAATTTTAGCAATTTTAGTTAAAATTTGCCCCTACCCCACCTTTCAAGTCTGTCCTATCCAAAATAATAGGACAGTTTATGTAGATTTTCTTGTTTAGTCTCACCAAACTTTCTTGCTTTTCAGTTGTCCAGATTAAAGACTGAAAAAACTTTCTGATGATTTCTTCAATTATTCAACATGGTTGCTCATGAACTGTAATCATCCATAGCAAAAGGTATTGTTATTATTTGTGCAAAAAGTTGATAATATAAAGCAACTTTTCTCTTTATTAAATCAGCTTAGATTACTGTTATAGCATCTGAAGTTCTTGCCATTTTAGCTCTTCTCAAAACCCAACCAACAAAAGATTCAAGGAAAAAAGTAAAAAGTTTGAAATCCAAAGTACAAAACAACAATGTGTTTGCATTGCCTCTTCATTTTTGTTGAAACTTACATATAAATATTTGTTTGTCCTTGTCATCAAGATGTACTGAAACCTCATGACATTTATATTGCACTATTGAAATTTGAAAATGAGAGAAGATAATTTTGTTGTGTGTGATAATGTTTCCTTCAAATATAAAAAAAAATAGGGGACCAGTTGATGGGTAATTTTGTACTGAACCGAAGTTTGTGCATTTTTTTCTCCTTATTCACTCGTCTTTAAGTGTAGTGTAGTAGGTGTCTATCTTTTTATACTTGTTGGCCTACCTACCACATAGCAATGATACATTCTCACTTTTCAACGTATCCATGTCTGATATGCTTATTATATTAGGATAATCGGACATTTTTCTATTAGAGAATTTAAATTTTTTAATAATGTTTTTAAAATGACATGTGTCTAACACATTACCTATCTCCTTATACTTTGTAACAATGAATTCATTTAATGAATTTGGCGGTGTAAAAAACACATTGTGTGTCGGCATATCGGTGTTGTGTCATGTCCAGTGCATCTATCAATGTTTATGCATTGCATTGGCATAGACTACTATTTACCATCATGAATGTGACCTGGAAATGAATCATATCAGCTTTTTTTATGTATAGGTACCTTCTTTTTCACTAAAAAGACATAAGCATTAAGGAAATAAAGTCATGGTATCACACAGTTGCAAAACATCTTATTCATCACAATTCTGATACAAAATCGGGAGAACATAGTTATGTGTTTTGAGACATTATTAAGTGTTCGTGCGTTGCGTAGCTGAGAAAATTTATGAGTATGGGACCCTAAAATTTGAACGTTGAATGAGAATTTGAGCACGAGAAAAGAGGATACAAAAAGATCTTGGCGAAAATGAGAGCTCAATATTAAAGACAATGAATAAAGCTTTGTACATGGGAGCTTTGTTCATTCATTTATTTCATCTTCACCAAACAATTGAGTTTTAGTTAGGTTTGGATTTAATATTGTGGTGTACTTGTAGCAAAACTAGCAAATATTGGGATTAATTAAGTGCGTTAATGTTTTTGGTTGTCATTTGGGAAACAAAAATGGCTACAAATGAAAATGTTTTCTAGGACTGAAAAATACATGAAAATGGTATTTAAGAATGGTCCCTTTTATCTGCTCTTCATCTTTATTAGCATCTCTGCTACTGCTTCAGCTTCTGCCACCAACAGTCTCTCCTCTTTTTTATGATGTTGGTACTTACTGTACCTTTCTCCCCAAAAAATGTTACTGTGCAACACAGTAGAATTCAATGGTTTCTTTTATTTCAAGTCTTGAATGATTAGTTCTAAACTTATATCGGTTTCTTTCAAATCATAGAAAATAATAATATTGAGAGTTTGTTAGAGTTTTCGTACCGTTACGAGTGCCCTTAAGTTTTAGAACAGCAACGGTTTTACGAGTTTATAAATAGTAAACTGCAGTTCTTCTCATTAAGATAATGAGTTTTTGTTGTGACAACAAATGAAAAGCTTGTTTGGGTTGTCTATTTCAATTGTATTTAGAGGTAGTTAGGAGGTAAAATATATGTAGAGAATAAATGATTTGTCTGGTAAAACAATGAAAAAGTAATAATATTATTTTGAAATAACTAAAAAGTCTTTTGATGAAAAAAACAAAAATAAAAAAACAATGTGGTCAATCTTCTTTATCTGTGATCAACTTTCATATGTGACATTGATAAATATTAGAGTATCTAATTATATAGTCGACACTCATATGTGATTATTAAAAAACATCATGTCATTTAACTATTGTGGTCGACCCTCTATGTGTGTCAACCTTTTGCTCCATGGTCGACCATCATATGTTTGTTGTCACCCTTCTTAGTCTATTGATCCATGGTCGACCTTAGATGTTTTTCTCTTTATCCATAATTGACCATCTTTGTGATTTTCTTAGTGCACATTCCACAATCTCTACTTTATACTAAATACATATGGAGCTCGAGGGTGGTGTTGAAGATAAAGCAAGAGGAAGAAGGAAATATTCTATAGGAGCTACTGAAAATCACAAATGAGTCTCCCATCTTCTGTGAGAAAATCTCCTGCATAAGCTCTTTTGGGATTGATTGATTGAAAGTCAGTGCTACAGTGGTCATAAGTTAAAATGTTTGTATAATTTGATTTTGCAAGATGGATATAGATGAACTAAAAAACCACTAAGTAATTGTTATAGTTTGCATAGTGAATTTACGGTTGCAGCAATTGTACACCTATATTTTAGGTTAAAGATTCAATTTGGTCTCAAATTTTGGTGTTTTTACCCAATTTGATTCCTAAATTTTGTTTAACTAAAATTATTCACTGAATTTTCACATTTTGACTCAATTTGGTTTCTGAACTTTCAAATATTGACCAAAAATGGTTTCTTGCCTTTAAAGCTTAAATCAAAAGTTCGAGAACCAAATTGTGTTACTATTTAAAAGTTTATGGATCATTTTTAGTCAAAACAAAGTTTATGGTTGTTAAACAAGATTCATGAATCAAACTGGGTCAAAACAAGAAAGTTTGAACACCAACTTAAATATTTTACCTTTGTTTTATTGTGTTATGCCTGTAAGTCTATAGCCCAACAAGTAGTGTAACTTAACAGTAATATAGTAAATTCATTCGAAAAAAAAAAACAGTAATATAGTAAATACTAGATTATCTTCCTAATAGTAACACCTGACCTGAACCATTAATATGTGTCGATTATGGGCTAGAGATTTGACCACGTCGACGACCAAGTATTCCAGTTGAAAAGTCAAAACTGTACACGCCCCCAAGCTGTGCAAGGCAAGAAGAAAGGGGCAATAATGTACATTGCCGTTGACTGGTTTCAAAACCTAAGACCATCAACCAGAAGTCAATGCACAATGTTTTGTTTGTTCGGTCGGACCTGTCGTTCCCTAGAGCGAGTCTCCTCTACTCCCAACAATGGCAGTAGGCCCCACCTTCACATCCACATCCACATCCACTTGGCTCTTTTTTCAATAATGTAAACATTTTACCATCGACAATCCAAATCCTATTTTCTTCTAATTTTTAAGGGGAGGAGGATTGGTATATGTATTCTAAATACATGTATTTTATATATATTTAGTATACTTAATGAAATAGTTTAGT
>JAYMTE010002949.1:0-10434 GCA_036897545.1 Pelargonium fulgidum
CTTGACATGCATGCCCGCATTAAAAAAAATTGAGTCGAAATCGTATGCATGATTTCATCTTTGGCTAATAAGATATTAGGATGATGTTATCCCTGCAACGAGTATAACTATCAATTTCATATAATGCTGTGAAAGTTAGACATTTCCTTCCATTATTTTTACATTACTTTTGCATTGTTATAGAAATTTTATAGAGATTCATATTATCACACTCGAAGTGAACTAGACAGACCATTTTTTCAAGGTCCTCTCTCAGAACACATCGTTGATTTTTACCAAGACTTTGAGATTTTACCAAGATTCTTCCAAGAGCTAGTGGACTACTACTAGCAATTTATATATAATCTTTCAAACTAATATGAAATTCGATTGATGTATAGAATCTCACTTTGTAATTCTCATAGTATTATTAATATATTAATCACAAACTATTACAAAACACACTAAACTTAATGTCTTAAAGATGCCTTAAACTCGAGAGCTTACGATTGTGTACAAGCGCATGTTCATTATTAATATTATCTACCAAGACTTCCATGATATTGTGAAACGTAAATTGGTAATATTCCATAGAGCATAGTTAAGGACTAAAGTTACAAGTAGAGATTGATTTTTGTAAGTGAATCAATAGTTTGTGGGATCACAATAAAATAAAATACAATAGAAAGCAATCAAAATCTTGATTTGATGGGTTTGGTCCAATATCACTCTCTCTCCATATATATCTCATTTGGTTGTCGTCCTCAACCCATTTTTTCTTATTTATTGATTCCAATCCATTATTAGTTAATTAATAAAAACATATAGTACTTGTATTTTTAAAGAATATATTATTTATTGATTGATATCAGTTTCCAGCAAACCCTTAAACTACTATATACTGTATTAGAAATAGGACATACAAATAATGATATAATATTAATTAGTTCAGCTCATGACTTGTTGTCTTTGGTGATAAGCCAATCAAGCCAGCCTTGCCTCAATCAAAACTGCAATCCACTCCACTTCTTCTATTTGTTCAAAAGTTTTGACCTCAAACAAAGACAAGCTTTCCATTCTAAATTGTGAATGATGAAAAAGGAAAGAATGTATGGTTTCAATTCCGTTAGTAACAATTTTGATAATTACGCTGATCATCGATATGGGTTCAATCATGTATTCTGCAATTAGATCTAGTCACATAAATAATTATTCACATAATGATTCTCTACATTTCCTTTTGATCCTCCAATCATTGATAGTCAAGATAATTTAAGCAAATCTAACAGTATCATGATCACAATATTGATGGTTCAAGTAAACAATGAATTCTAAATACATGCTTAATTGTCCATGTTGAGGTTTAGAAATATTGATTTGATTGTGTGGCTGGATCTGTTTACGTACTATATCTTTTAAATATACGTCATTCTTACCCAACATAATACAAGCAATGAAATGCGCGTAATTGTAAGAGTATTGTGAATATAGAGGTTTTGGAGATGAGTATCACACTCATTATTTTCTTGAGCTATATTTTCGATGAGAGTGAACTTGGATTTGAGTACCTAAAACATATGCATCAAAGTAGAGCACAATGTTAAGTACAACTTAGGGCGGGGGACTTGAAATTCACCTCAAATGTGAGAGTAAGCATCTCTACCCTTGAAATAAAGGATGTATCAATGTGTGAATTATAGAGAAAATTTGAGAAGATGAACTATTAATGAAACGAGGAAGTCAATATAAATTTGAGAAGAAAAATTCATTCAAATATGAATTGCTTTCGTTGCATATCATAATGACTAGTCTACAAAGAAATAATACTGATAAGAAAAGGGGGGAAATATTAAATGTGTGACGTAATTTAGAGATTGAGTGCAAAACTCTTCTGTTGTTGATAATGACTTCAGTTTTGTAGCATTAGAAGCTTAATTAAGCAAATCGCACTGCACTATACTGCACATTTCATATCATACTTGATTTCTTATCCAACTTGGTGACATGTTTCCCAACAATTTCATCTAACAAATCATTCATTGCCTCCTCCATTAATTTAAATAGAAACTTATCCCATGATGCTTTCTTCACCATTATTTTTTTCCCAGAAAACTAAAAACAAATAAGAACTATAACTTTCTAATGAAGCATCAATTCAATTCAGTGAGGTTATAGGCTAACATTGTCAATCATTGGTTGCACAGCTATAATACCACACCAAATTCAACTCATTCTCAACTACAATAATTACCTAGTACACAGCACTTGTATAACTATAACAATTTTGGTAGTAAACATTGCTAGCTACATAACTCTATGACGGAATGGGGTGCCACGGCTAAAATCCGGTCATTTCTGGATGATACCTGTTCCCCTGCAGCACCTTCACCCTGTCCAGCGGCTTGAGTTCCGTCATCCAACACTATCAGATGGCCTTCTCTTTTAATCAAACTCTGCATTGCAACACAAGTTCAGTAGTGTGTGTACAATACTCCAAAGATGTAATGCACAATTTAACTCCCATGTTACCTACCTCAATGATAGCTTTGATTTTAGATAGTTCATTTGCTGCCTCTTCTATAGAAGTATAATTATTTTTCTCGTTCTGCTGATCAATATACCATTTGATTAAGTCTCTCTGTCTCATTCCAGCCAATCCACTCCCTGTAGTAGTATTTAATGTCCCAAAAGCAATTAATTTTGATATTATAATAAATTTCAAGCCTTAACAATACAGAAAGTTTGAAAGTAAAAGGTGCATGTGCATACCATCTTGCATAACAGACTCTTCATGCTGTCTAAGGCGCATAACAAGGGCCTGGGTGACCCTCTGAAAATACTCATCGGTTATCACAAGTTTCTTCCCTGATCGATTTGAAGAACCAGCTCTAGTTTCTGTACAATGATAATCCCAGTTACAAAAAGTTATTTTTCTCACCTGGAACACTAAATACAGAAAGACAAGAGGTTAACAGCTCACCAGCATTCTCAGGAGCTGGATCTGCAGAAACATTTGTAGGTTGAGCATCTCCTTGACCAGCACCACTATTATCATTGCCACTATCTCCATCACCAAGATTTTCTTCTTGAAACTCAGACAGATCAATCTCACTTGACTCCACACTAAACGGCAAAAGAATGTTCATTGTGAAGATAATATGTATATATATATATATATATATATATAGAGAGAGAGAGAGAGAGAGAGAGAGAGAGAGAGTAAGGTGGGTGGTATGACAAATTTTCAGTATGTTCTTGCCTGATGATTGATGTTTTCAGCAATCTCACAGCAACACGAACATGACGTGGTTGTACCTGCAAGATAAGTTTTCAAAAGTTAAAACATGAAAATTTGTAATAATGTCGATAGAAACAAAAAAATTCCCCTGATGAGACACCTGAGGTTCCAAATAACACCGTGCAATGGCCTCTGACAGCCTGATCAATGCCTCCAACTGCCTAACTGTCATGCGATAAGCAACTCTACTCCCAGGAGTTGTATCACCTCTGCGGAGAGCAACATAAGACTCCACCAGCAATTTTCTGGCTTCCGGATTTAGCTGCATCACAGTTGGCTCTTTCAGAAAGAGGTGGAAGTACAATAACAAGCTTTCAAGCTAAGAATATATATATCCTGCCTAGTGGTTATAAGAAGAACAAAAGGCAAACCTTGGGCTTCAGAGTTTTTGCAAATGCAATGTAACGCTTCAGTTGAGCAGTAGTAAATGCAGGATGAAGTGCTTCTTCGCGCTTCTGATGAACTCTCACAATGTGGTGTGCAATGTGATAATCTGTTTGATCATCTGGATCGTCGATCATAACATAAACCAGGTCAAACCTTGAAAGAATGGCTGGGGGAAGAGCCACATTATACTGGACAAAACATATAGAAGTTATTAGTCCTTGTGTAAGGGCCCCAAGTTACTGAACAAGTTGCACTGATGTAACAGATTAGGTAAAGGCGTACTTTCCAATTCAATTATAGGGCCTGTGTGCTAGTAATATCAATAATAGGTACAGGCGTACCTTGAGTGGTTTAGACTTATCATATCGACCACCAGTGGGGTTAGCTGCTGCTAAAATTGATGTACGAGCATTCAATGTTGCCTGTATTCCTGCTTTTGTAATGCTAATAGTCTGCTGTTCCATGGCTTCATGAATTGCAACCTTCAAGCCCATTTAGGTATCAGATATTGAAATTTTGTTACACATGTAACATGAAAAACTAATACATACAAACAAGAATCGAGATTAAGGGGGAAGGAAAACCTGATCTCTGACATCCATCTTATCAAATTCATCGATGCAACAAACGCCATTGTCGGCAAGCATTAAAGCACCAGCCTGCAAAAAAGTCAAATGTAATTCATAAGGAAACACAAAGGCGTTGACTTATACAACAACTGGATAGGTGTCAAATTAGGACCAAGGAGAGCTCAAAGGGACAGCAGATTTTTTTATTTTTTTTTTTTTTTTTTGCAATTTTTCTTACTAGTATACTTTCTTTTTTTTTATAAGCGATGGGACAACAGGCCTGTGTTTCTCATCCCTTAGTGAACCCACCTAACTTCCAAACTGAGCATCAGAATTTTGTAATATCTGACAAGCTACATGATTTCTATATGCATGTAAGGACACCCTATATGGAGAGATATCCTACCTAATGATCTCATACGGTGGTGCAAATTACATTCCTAAGTGGCATTAAATCTAAATTGCATGTGCTTTTCATTTTTCTAACCCATTCTGATGCCCAGCCGCCAAACACACACAAAAAGAATAGAAGAAGCTGATGCGTAATAATAATCAATTAAAGTAAAGATAATGAAACTGATACTTAAACCCAGAAGGAGGAACAATAATAGAAAATGAAACTGATACTTAAAACATATCAATAGCTTGAACTTGAAATTTGAAATGTAGTCTGAAGATAATGAATAACTTGAAAATGCCAACAAGCTTGGGTGATAAACTATTGAACTTTGGCCATTAGTTGATAACACTTTGCTATCGAATAGAGCATATTTTATTGGGCACTGAAGAAAAAGGCTTGATTTATATAGTTTGTAGGAACTAATATATGTTAGCGAATAAAACAGCAAGTCAAAAGGTTTTCTCAGTAAGCAAAATAGTGATGACTATATATTACCTCAATACAGAATTCACCAGTTTCTGGTTCTTTCGCCACAGTTGCAGTCAACCCAGCAGCAGATGATGACTTTCCAGATGTGTAAACAGATCTTGGAACTATACCTGAAGTATATCTGTGAAACAATGAACATAATAACCGCTCCAAGTTAATTTATGAGAATTACAGTAGTGGCAAAAAAAAGAAGGAAAAAACAATGCAAAATCCAATATTTTATACTTGAGAAACTGGGACTTTGCACAGCTGGGATCTCCTACTATACAAACATTAATGTCTCCTCTCAGGTTAATGCCTTCATGGGTAAACTTGTGTACGCCACCCAAGAGCATGAGCAAGATTGCTCGCTTGATATCTTGATGACCAAATATAGTTGGAGCCATGCTATCAACAAGCTTATTGAAGAAATCAGGGGTATTCCTCATTCTTTGAATTTCATCTAGCTCTTCTGCCTACCAAATTGATTGAAGCAAAAGCACTATTTCAGTTGTGTGTTTTATTGATATCTAAAATAAACCAACTTACAATCACAACTGGCATAAAATAAACTACACTCAATAACGAGGTCAGAACAATGGAAAATAAAGCAATGATTAAGACACTGACGACAAGTATTAAAATCATCAAATGGACTAAAAGACTAAAAATAATATTAAGAGAAGATGCCGCCTGCTACATTTATATGATGTAGTAAAGGTAGGGAATGTAGATCATCAAAACCTTAGCTCAAGCAGAGGGAAGAATAATCTAAAAAGTGGAGATAGAGCATTATAAGCTAACTAAATAAAGATAATCATGTTGTCATTTAAAATGGACAGGAAACAGTATCCTATGTGGAGATAGAAGAATATCATAAGCTAACCGAGAACTGCTGGTTGTCATCTTCATCAGCATCTTTCTTCCTATTCCTGATGTCGGCATCTCTTCTACCATCTTGCACCTGGAAAGGGAAGAATATATAATGTAAAAATGAATCATTTAAATACACCAATCAAATAATTGCACCAACAGGTCTGCATATAACAAACTGCTTGATGAACAACCTGAACCGAATTGGCAATAAAAGCAAGGCGATAGGAAAGATCTCTGACACCCAATGCTCGAAGACCCCTCACACCATCATTTCCACCAGAATTCTTGCGCTGAGAAGCATCACGACTGCATTCTGCTCTCTCCCCAGGGGAAGCCAAAGCCATTATGTCTGGTATTACAACCACAGTACCCGTGAAAATGACCCTGTAAGCACACACATAATGCTGATTTACTATTGCCTAGATAATACCATCCAAAATGGAAAAGGTTTTAGGATAACTGAAAGGCTTGACATATATACGAGGGAGTAATGATCTCACGTGTCACCGGCCCTCGCCTGTTCAACAATTTCATGGCGGAGAATAACATCCAATGATCTAGGAAGAGAGCCTGGTGGTATCTCTTGTGAAGTCTCTTGCATTCTAACCCTCTGCCAATCTGCAAATTTGCTCTCTTGTCGAAGCAGTGCAAAACATCTAGTTTTCATACATGAAGCATCAACACAGATTGTTGGCTGCAAAACCACAATTTTTTTATGAAAGTGAAAGTTATCAGCGTGCATACTTGAAAACTGCCAAATCACACATTGAAAAAGAAGGGAAGAACAGACTTGTAATGAAAAGTACCAACCTCGGTGTATTTGAATTGTTGTTCAACATTCTTTATAACATGTCCACATTCCAGGCACTTAAAAGTACCTTGGAGAAGTTCAGGTCTAACCTCACTTGTACGAGTCACAACTCCTGTCACTGCAACTAGTTTTCCAACTTCTGATGTAGTTAACTCCCTCAACCTGTTTTGTGGGGTATAAAGGACTAAAAATAAGAAAATATGTATAAAAATAAATGATATGGCTCTTTACTTTGTGAGAACATTTAGAAAACAGAAAAATGCTGACGAGGCTCTTATTAAATAATCACTTCCCAACAGAATCTTATATTCATAATCTACGGCACAAAAGAATACTAAAGTAAGATAACTACTGGCTCAATAAAAACTAAACTCAAGCGGAAAGTAATCATCAAGTATAAATTTTAAAATCCTAATTCCTTTTGTTTTTGTTAGTTTCTTCCACCGCATTAAGTTCATCTTCAGCCTAAGCTCTAATACAAAGCAAACTTCAATTGCATCTAGGGCAACTAAAATAATAATAAATCATATTATACATGAGATAGTATATCATGTAAAAGTCAACCAAACAACTCATAGAGCTAGTCATAGTATTCTGGAAATGTTTTCAGTACTTAACAGCAGTTTGTTTTGTATCAGTTTTGATAGTACTCTTCCTTCTCCAAGTCATGTAGAGTAGCATTGTACAATTGGTAACTGATTTATTAGGATTTAGAACTAAAAAGTGGATTTCAACTTGTAGCAATGATTTTCGAAATGCACTGTGTGGTTGCTGAGGAAACCATGGAATATAGTGAATAGAAGAGCTTGATATACCAACCAACTGAGTTGAAAAGAGAGGCAATGAGCATAATACCAACACCACGAATTGCTTCACTTTTCATTGCTAAAATTTATATCTCATCTTCAAAAAGCCCAAGATAAATAGTACATTCAGCACAAGTAAAGTGAGTACTAGCAGCTGCTCTGTTGGAACCAGACATAATGGAAATTTAAGTTCTGAAGAACAAACCCAGTTCACAATTAGCCATTATTTGATTACTAGAACATTTCTACCCTCATAACATGCTACAAGTATGCTGTTTTCTAGTAACTCAAATTAGCAAACACCAGGCATACAGATAATTTTAGCTTGAAAATCAATGGAAAATGAAACAAATGCATTTTCCAAAGCAAATAAAATTGATAAGAATAATGTAAAAGAACCTTTTTAAAGAGGGAATATTGAAGAAGGCGACATTGACATCCTTGTTAGGGTTGTCATCAGCTATGAAGGTGGGTTTCTGTTCCATCACAAACCTCTTGCACGCGTTCTTCAAGAAAGGTTCGAACCTGTGTCCAGTCGAATTAACAACAGATGTTTATCAAAATTGCAATTAGTAAAGTGGAGCTAAAGTGGGGAAAATTTTCAAAAAATTGAGACCTCAAGTACTCGTCGGAGATGGCTTTTTGGAGGACGTCGCTGAAGCGCATGACGTGTTCGAAGTCAATGAACATGGTGCTGGATTCGTTGGCCTTCATGGTCTCGATCTCCGACTCGTAATAGGGCTCCCTCGCATTCGCATCGAGCTTGAACCTGAAACCAAAATTTGAACTCGATATTGCGTTTTCACAAAGCAGACGAATAATTCTTCTTTTAGTTAGCAGAAATGGAAACGAAATTGAAAAGAAACCTCTTGAGGAAATCGAGGAAAATGTTCTCGACCCGAACGGCCTTCTCGTCGACGAAGAAGCCTCCTCCAAATGAATCCATTGTAGTTTAAATCCAGACTCCGATAACAGATGGCTTGATTGTCGTCTACTCTTCCGAGCTCTGGCTTCAAGCTCTTCACTAACAGAATTGATAGAAAAACCCTAGTTGTGTTGAGATCTCATAGCCAGTCTCGGTGGCGGGAAGATAAGCAGGGGTTTCCCGCCAAAATGCATCCTTCTCAGGTACAGAGATGGTCCGGGCCGGTGCCACCCACATCTTCTATGGGCCGGTTTTATTTTGTCCAGTATGATCCATAGCTTATCCAGATTTTACCCCAAATATGGGCCTCCATTTATTATTTATTTTTTTAAAGTCAACTTTACACTTTACATCAAAATTTGTTTTAAATTATTTGAGATATAGTAAAGGTGTAGCTCTCCCTTTTTAATTCAAAATCTTAACCCATCTGATGTAATGAGAGTTGAACTCACAACTTTCCACATGCATAAATGTGTATCGACCGTTGCACCATCCCTAGGAGACGGCCTCCATTTACTAGCTCCTTTTATCATTTATTTTTAATAAGCTTTTATAATCTCTTTTTAGCGGTTTTAAAAACTATTTGAACAATAATTTTAAGCCATTAAATATTTTGCTTATGTAAGTCATTTTTGGATTAAAATGTTCAGATCCAATAAGTTACTTCGCTACTACAAATTTACTAAGGCGTGTATTTGTGAATTTTTATATGGCGACACTATTTTGTTGGTTTGATATAGGACAAATTTTATGAGGTTTATAGTAATTTATTTATACATACATATAATTAACGATTCAAAACAAAAGATAAAGAGAGTATCGAATACATTTGTATACTGAAAACCCATCGAAATTTTAAGATAGCCAGTGGCATGGCAGCAATGCAGTACTAGTCATCAATGCATTATATATACATGTGATCACGCGAGACAATCCAAGCCAAATCAGAATAAATAAACAACTAGCTAGAGCCAAGAAAAACAGCACAAGAAAAGGTTGGCAAGTGCAAATGCAATGTATAAATGCACCACCTGTCCCCATTACACCAATATTGCATTGTATTGTATAGATTATAATACAATATTCGTACTTCTTTAATTTCTTCGTCTTCTACATGCACTATTTTTGCATGTATCCTACATTTGCCATTTGTCTCTCCATTTCTACACCGATGTCTTTTACACGATCTCATCCATTTTCATTATCATCATCAAAAACACCCATTCACCAAGATCCTCTTTCATATGTTCACTTCATCACATCATATCATGTACTGGTACTACTATAATGCACACCATAAACATATAATATGCGCATTTATAGTGCACACTACTCTGCATTATCATCACAATCATATGCCCATATTGCACCACTCACTCCAAGCTGAAATGTACTATTCTCATCATGCATTTTGTACCAATGATGCATAATTAATCACTCGTCATTTTAACATGTCTTAATCATTTGATCCTCTCCCATCCTAACCCAATCCAACCCAAAACTTCATACACATCCATTTTATTGTATCAACTCAAAAACCAAAAAACAACATTATCTGCAAATCCCTAAAGTCTTCCCAGCCTCGATCCTTAAATATTCCATCACCACAACCAACAACAAAAGACCTCATCATATCATTAATAATGAGTAACGATTCCGAATCATCAATTCAACAATATCAAGAAGAAGACAACGACAAGGCCAAGACCGGCCGGCGTTACATGGCTCTACTGGTGATCAACTACCTGTGCCTCTTCCTAGGCTCAATCTCCTCCAGCTTACTCTCCAAATACTATTTCATCCACAAAGGCTCGAGCCGGTGGGTCTCCACGTGGGTCCAGTCCGCCGGCTTCCCCCTCCTCCTCCTCCCCATCTCCCTCCCCTACCTCCTCCGCCGCCGCACCGGGCGCCGCCC
>JAYMTE010002950.1:0-10433 GCA_036897545.1 Pelargonium fulgidum
TAAATCACAAATATCAAAGCTATTACACTCTTATTACACTCCCATTGTGGATGCTCTTAGTCTAAACCAAAAAACTCTTGGCTTAAATTCCTTATTCTCTTTTTTAAATTTATATTTCAACTATTTAATGATCCAATTTTCATACTATAAATTTTTTTAGCGAAGTCGGATGCTCGCAGTTTACGTTTTAAAGTTGTTTTAACACACTCAAACTAATTTTCATTCGAGATTTGTTTACAGTTAAATTATTCATGTTGAAAACAAACTATTTCTCTAAATTCTAATAACATGACAATAGTGTATCTAAAAACAATTACTCTTAAATAAGACCCTTTCTAAACGTTTAAAAACAAAATAAAACTATTGTGAAGGACTAAATATAAAAATAACGGTTACTATATTATTTTCTGCATAACTTTTTTAAAAAGTTTAAAAATTGTTTTGAAGACACTTATGTATTTGGCAGGAGATGATACCAAATTCCTATGTTTTTTTTGCCGGTGTGTATCATCCACGCGCCAGTCCAGCGGCTGGATCCCCTCAAAATGTCACAAACAAAAATTTCCTTCGCAGCAGTTGGCTACCCAATCCCACTCGCACGCGGGGCCACGCGCCGCACACTGTCCCCTCTTATTGGACGTGGCTCCACTATATGGTGTGAGTCAAGCCCACATCAGTAGCGCTCCGATACTTACCGAGTACGGCTCTTAAAGTGCAGCCACACGCTTGGTGGAAGGTACTACGTCACACGGAGGCACACCAACCGTACACCTGTAAGATAAGGATATAGAGAGAGAAAGGACCGAGAAAAAAACTTTCTTGCTTTTAGAGAGAGAAAGTGGGGGAGAGCGAGAAAGTCTAGAGAGAGAAAGCGAAAGAGAAGATCTGAGAAATCGAAACACAGAGAAGACGAAGAAAGGTAACGAGCTCGAAACCCTACTGTTTATCGTCTCTGTGTGTATATTATTCTGCAAAAAGCTGGAGCTGTAGGTCCAATTATGTGTCTGTAGAGAGGGAGAGAGCACAGGGGTGCGGTAGATCGGGGTTCGCTGAAACCCTAATTTTGGAATTTTTGTGTTGTTCGTGGAATTAGGGCTTCTGTTTGTGGGTGTTTTGATCGGAATCGAAAAACCCTAGGTTTTGGAGGTGCAGAATTGGCGGATTGGAGCTAGGAAGTCGGGTTTCCGAAGGTACACGTATGGCTTCGGGGCCTATTGTTGGTGGGAATGATGGATCTAGGGAGAGACAGAGGTATACGGAGAGCAAGGTCTACACGAGGAAAGCCTTCAAGGGTCCCAAGAAGAACGTTGCAAACCCTAACGCCACCACCACAACCACTGCAGCCGTCGAAACGACCGCCACCGCTACCACAACAACCGACGGTACCAATAACGACAAAAATGACAAAAGCAACGAGAATATAACCACCGCCCCCACCACCAATAAGGGAGTGGACAACAATAAGCACAACAACAACAACGAGGCCGATAACAATTTGCTGCAGCCAGAGGCGGTTCCAAAACCACAGCCAGAGCCGGTTCCAGAACCACAGCCAGAGGCGGTTCCAGAACCACAGCCAGAGGCAGAGGCAGAGCCTGCGCCGGAACCAGAACCACTGCTTGAGCGGGAGCCGGAGCAAGAGAAAGTGCGGGAGCCGGAGCCGGAGCCGGAGCCGCAGCAAGAAAATGTGCGGGAGCAGGAGCAAGAGCAAGCGAATGAGCCAGAGCTGCAGTTGCAAACTCTATCGGCTAAAGATGTCACTCTGGTGCAGCTGCACGAGCAAGGGCAAGAACAAGAACATGAACGAGAGAACGAGCCAGAGCCGCAGTTGCAACCCATAGCTTCTAAAGATGTCACTTTGGAGCCGCCGCAGGAGCTAGAGCAAGAGCAAGAGCGAGCACAAGAGAATGAGCCAGAGCCGCAGTTGCACACCCTACCCATCAAAGATGTCACTTTAGTGCCACAGCAGGAGCAGCTCATTTCACGGGCGCTGTCTGAAGACTCGTCTAGCTTGAACAGGCAGCAGGAGTCAGCACCCAGTACTCAGGAGCCTGTAAATGGCTCTGTCAAGCAGGGGTTAGAGGGTAGGGTTAAGATCAATCTGGGTTCAGGGTCAGGGTCCAGGTCGAAGCAGGAGATACGTGACCTGCGAAGGAAGCTTGAGAGTGAGCTGAATATGGTGAGGACATTGGTGAAGAGGATTGAAGCAAAAGAAGGAGAGATTGGTGGTGGGTTTATTAATTCCCATGTCTCTACTAATGATGGAGTTGATAATGAAACTAACAGGGTTCATTCAGAGGTGGCTTCAGTAGGCATTATTACCCGAGAGACTGCTAGGCCATTGAACCATCTGCGTGTATCGGTGTTGGAGAATAGTCAGGGTGTGCTTAGTGATAATGTGGAGAAAGAGAAAAGAACACCAAAGGCGAACCCATACTATCGAAATTCGGAGTTCTTGCTTGCGAAAGACAAGTTTCCTCCTGCAGAAAGCAACAAGAAGTCAAAATTGAATGGGAAGAAACATGGAGGGTCTGAATTAGTGAATGGCTTTGGGATGGGCACCAAGTTTTTCAAGAGTTGCAGCTCGTTGCTTGAAAAATTGATGAAGCATAAACATGGTTGGGTTTTTAATTCCCCTGTTGATGCAGAAGCTCTTTTGCTGCATGATTACCACATCATTATTAAGCACCCAATGGACTTGGGTACTGTGAAGTCAAGGCTGAACAAGAATTGGTATAAATCTCCTAAAGAATTCGCAGAAGACGTCAGACTTACATTTCGCAATGCCATGACCTATAACCCCAAGGGTCAAGATGTTCATGTGATGGCTGAGCATCTATCTAAGATATTTGAGGATAGGTGGGCGATAATAGAGTCTGATTATAATCGAGAGATGAGATTCCATCAAGATTATGAGGCGAGTCTCCCTACACCTCAATCAAGATATGCTCCTCTGCCACTGCCGCGACCACCTCCTCTTGATATGAGAAGGATTTTTGACAGATCAGAATCTTTGAGTCATTCTGTTGATCCCAAGCTAAAACCCATGAGTACAACTCCTTCAAGTAGGACACCCGCTCCAAAGAAGCCTAAGGCAAAGGATCTCAATAAAAGGGATATGACCTATGAGGAGAAGCAGAAATTGAGCACAAACCTTCAGAGTTTGCCTTCAGAAAAGCTGGACAATATTGTGCAGATCATCAAAAAGAGGAATTCAGCTGTTCTTCAACATGATGATGAAATTGAAGTAGATATTGATAGAGTTGATGCCGAGACTCTTTGGGAGCTTGATAGGTTTGTAACTAACTACAAGAAGGGTTTGAGCAAGAACAAGAGGAAAGCAGAACTTGCAATTCAAGCCAGAGCGGGTGCTGCACAGAATGTCCAGGATAAGGTATGGCTTAATTTTTTTTTTTTTTTTTTCCAATTTCGACCACCTTTGTATGTTCTTTCTTTTCCCCTCTAGAAAAGCATGATTTGTCTAATACATGGCTTTTTGTATGTTTTAGAACCCATCTCCCGCTGTAGCAGTAGCACCGAAGGAGATCAGGACAGGTAAAATGTTTTTAAACATGAAAAGTTGTTATGTCAGTTGGTAAATATATGAATTGATAGGTTCATATCACTTCTTTGTTCAAGCAGATGAGAGGAATGTTTCAGCTTCCTCACCTGTTCAGGGGGCTAAACAGGGGGATAATGTGAGTGGATCAAGTAGTTCAAGCAGCTCGAGCAGTGACTCTGGATCTTCATCAAGTGGTACTGTTAAAATTATAACTTTAATAGTCATATAACTTTTATGCAATTCATTCGTAATGGTTTTTGGACTCAACTTGTTTTTTTCCCCTGTATGTGTTATTGCAGATTCTGACAGTGATAGTTCCTCGGCATCTGGATCTGATGCAGGGCATTCACCTAGATCTTGAGTGTTTTTTCTGAGGTATGATGATGTATTGTGCACTTTGTTGCAAAGTTCATGTTTTTTTTTATTGTTCAGTCAATCTGTGCCAAGTTTTATTGATAAAAATTGTGAAGGATATTAAACCAAATGAAAGTCAATTTCGACCTTTTTGTACGTATCAACCCAGCCTAATCTTAGCCCCTAAGCCAAGTATGCTATCTGCAATGCCCTGATGGTTTTGGTGTTCTATTGATATATGATCATTCATCAGGGTGTTTGTGGAGCACTTAGATGCTGATGAGGGGTTTCTGCTGTGTAGCTTTGGTGAGGGAATTGTTTGATTATGTTAACTAACAAGACTTTCTATTTCCTTTTTCTTTTGTCTTTTATTTTATATAAAAAAACTAATTGAATTTGACTCATTTTTTAAATGTGTTTATAACTGATTAGAGATTTTTTTTGGCATTTTACTTCTAGTTAGGGTCACATACTGAAGTGCAACTTCAAAAAATCCAACATATTTACCAGAAGTGAAATTTCATTACTATGATTATCTATATCTTTGACATTTCTGTGTCAATGCTGGTGATTGCTTTGGGTTTCAGCTACTTTTTTTTTGAAGATTTTGCTTCTTTCATCATTTCTTGATTTTGCTAGCTATTTTTCAGTCAAGGGTGAAACTAAATAAAATAAGAGAGAAATGATGAATTTGGGTCATAGTCTGTGTATTACTACAATGAGCGAAAAGAATATAATAAATGCAACTGTTTTCTAATAGTGAAATGCCTTTCTATTCTCCACTTTGGTCATATGGCTTCAAGGTTTACTTTTTCCCTCATTTTACTTCAGTTAGTTGTCCTCGTAGGTTTTCTGTACATTTCACATCATCCAGAGGGGGCTTATTTATTACTGTAATGAGCACATGAGTGATGTTCACTAGGTTTCAGGACATTGTTGGTATGGCCCTAAAACCTTAGTGTTATAATTATAAAAAGTAAATTCTGTTTCAGATTTCTTTTGTTTACTGAACTTTCGTGATTGAACCCAATTTAGTCCCTAAACTTTTTTTTATCCCAAAAGAGTCCCTCAACTTTAGTAGTTGGACCTAAATCTTAAATTCATCTATTTTGGCAAGTGGTTGCCATGGCAATAATTTTTTTTCTTTCAATATTACATTTTGCTACGTCATCATTTTTGACGGAAAAGATAACGATGATAACATCAAGGATCAATTTGGGTCGAAATACGAAAGGACTGTTTTGGGTTAAACAAAGTTCAGTGACCAATTTGAGTTCAAATGCAAAAGTTCAAGGGTAAAATTGAGTTTATTTTAAAAAAACAATGAAATTCAATCTGAATTTTTTTTTTTAATGATATTACCCGAAACTCACTCTGACCAACATGTTTTGAAATGCCAACTGAAATTTATTTCATATGAAAATAGAATTATTCTTAAACTTTGGACCATGTTTTGCATTATTGTGGCTGAGAATTGTGATGCCCTTCACTGAGGAATGGGTATGTTACGTATTGAGGATGCTGTGTGATCTGCCTCTTCTGTGGCACAAAAATTAAATCTCTAGTCTCTTGCTATATTACTTTTGTTTCTGCACTTGGGGAGCCCAAATGTGATTCCTGCAATTTATGTTATTTGGAAATAAGTGTCATTGGTTTTCTGTATCTTTCTCTGTTTACTGAGAGATGGCCTTGTCTTATATGTGTGATAGATGCTCGTTGTTCTACTACAATATTTGCTGAATGCTATATCATATTAAATTTGTTGCAACCAAAAGACGAAAAAGAGGCAAGCATGAATTAACACATTATATATAAATACAGCAAGGTGCACTGTAGTTTGTTGATGATGAAATTGTAGTTAGTTTGCGAAGTAGAGCAGGCAGCATTTTCTAATCAAATGTGGGTGGTTGTGATATGCAGATTTCAGAAGAGTTTAGAGTAGTAGATGGTAGTCCTCGTCCATGTTGGAATCAGAATCATTTTGGATAATGATGATGAAAAGCAGCAAGCACTCTGCAGTTGGAGTGAGTGTTGTGGGGAGAGCAACTACAAATCTTGTGCAGCTAAGCTAGTAGTATTTTTATTATTAAGTTGGGCGTGGAGGACAGTAGGAAGGAAGTAGAGTCCTAAATTTGTATAATATTTGGTTGATGGTTAGATATTATTATCTGTGCGTAGCACCATGTACATTGCTAACTACTGCTACCTGTTGTTCTTCTTTTGGGCTTTTTATTCTGCCAGATTCAGGATTCTTTTATTGTCAGTCTCATACAAGAGATGTTGGTCCTACAATTTTAAAAAAAGGATAGCCTTGTAATTGCCTCATTTGCACTCGACTCATGCACTGGATTGTTATTGTTGTTTGTGTTTGGTAACTATGGTTGATGGTCAATTAAGCATTTCTTTATTTAATTATTGTGCCATTTATTACTTTATGCCTTCATTATTAGGGCATCAACTTGTGAATAGCTTTAGATTTGATTGTTACATAGTAATGGCATAGCCACGTATGGTGGAACCATTTTGATGAACCAACTCTTGGGACTTGATTGAATATTTCGGCTCTTGGCTTGCCCTTTACAAAATAGTTTTAAATGTGTTGCTGTAAATTTTTGCAGGTAGCTAGAGCCTAGAGGGCTTGATGTTGGGCCTTGATTAGTAGAGGTGATGATTTTGGATTTTATGATCAGTTTTAAGTTGAATCATATTTCAGATGTTGGCGAATAGGTATCCGACCCAAGCTCAAACCAAAATTGGTAATGTTAAGGTTAGGTTCAACATGTAAAATTTCGTGTTATATGTATTTATAAAATTATTACATTTTATGCTTACAACCTATAAACTGATCCGACTCTACATTTGGCCAAAATAGATTTGTCTATTTGTTTTGGTTGTTTTTCAATAACAAGTTGATGCTTCCTTTGCTTGCTCTACTTTGCTTCCCCTCTTTACAATTTTGCTTTGCCCAAAAGTCATCACCAGTCACCAACTCTAATATTTAAGCAATATTTCTAAACATATATTGAAAATGTTGGCAATTGATTTATTCTACATGTCTACCATTTTCACTCAGTATAAGATGCAA
Organism: Pelargonium fulgidum; assembly: GCA_036897545.1. Taxonomy (NCBI): domain Eukaryota; kingdom Viridiplantae; phylum Streptophyta; class Magnoliopsida; order Geraniales; family Geraniaceae; genus Pelargonium; species Pelargonium fulgidum. The sequence goes on from JAYMTE010002950.1 coordinate 7,002, forward strand.
TAATACACAATATTTGTGCCTCCAACACACACACTTGATGAATATATCTGTAAATCAATCATAGTAACCTGTCAAATATGTAGTGTCGTATTCGTGCAGAGTCATACAATACGATTATTAAATATATTGTATACATAAATAACATTCAACATGACACGAACGTGACACACAAACTCGAATTTCATACTTTAGGAATAATAGCCAGTGCAGTGATTATTAAGTAACCCAAACATGTTCTTAATCGCTTAATATATTTGGTTTACAAGTAAACAATAAAATCACAGCTCACAGTCGCACTGTTCTCAGTTTCCAACACACACACATTTATATATAACATAAGGAGAGAGAGAGAGAGAGAGAGAGAGAGAGATAGAGAGAGATTACAGAGTGGAAGAAGGCGAAGAAGAAAGTAAAGAAAACAGAGGAAGAAAGAGAAGATAAAAATGTGCTGCGGAGACGGCGATTGCAGGCCACTGGGCTTTCTATTGGGTCTTCCTTTCGCCTTTCTCGCCCTCCTCGTCTCCATAGTCGGAATCGTCATCTGGATAGTCGGGTACGTCATCTTCCTCTCTCTGTCTCTATCTCTTTGATGGTCTTCATTGGCATTTTCAAAATGCTATTTCTTTTCATTTTTCTGCTATTTAATCTTCTGGGTAATTCAGATTGTTCGATTTACTGTAATTACTTGATGTCTCTAATATTGGGTCATCAATGAAACTTGGATTGACTTGGGTTTTGGATCTGATTTCTAAATAAAAATTGAAACTTTTTGCAGGTTGCTGTTGACATGCATATGCCCCTGTTGCTTGTGTGTGACTATTATAGTAGAGCTTGCTCTGGAGCTGGTCAAAGCCCCAATTCATGTCATGGAGTGGTTCACTTCTAAGATCCCTTGTTGATAATTGTCCATCTTTCAATTCTATGACTTTTAAATTCTCTTCTTTAGTTCACTTTTATCACTTAGCTCAATGGAGAATTTAGATTGTGTGCATAATTTGGTATATGAAGTACTGTAATTTGTTGAATTCTTGATAGTTTGGGTACATGTAAAATTCCAGATACTTGATCTTAATTTGGTGAGAAATAAAAAAGCTAAACTTGATTTCTTTATGTTCTGTGATTGAAAGATTGGTGAAGATGGAATAAGAAGTTGTTTTTAGTTTGACTAACATCACACTTTTCCTATGGTTTTGGAGGAAGGTTGTGTAATTCAGATTTATTACCAGTTATGATTTTTTAATTTGTTTATTTTTGTTCCCATTAAAAAATCATCATCACTTCATAGACTTCTGGATGTGATTACTAATCTTGACCTTCAAAACTTTCTGTATTTTGTTTAGAAAAAGTGTGATCTTTATGTTAATTTGAATATAATTGTACCTACCATTCAACTGGAAAATGATTATGTTATGCTTAATGCACCTTAGAGAAGGTTTATTTTGACATTATTATATGTTGCTGTTTTGCTGTCACAAGGATGACTAATTGAACATGATGCTTAGTTTGACTTTCTTAAGAAAAAGATTGCTTACAGCATCAAAATGATGTGGTGACACTGACAATTATAGATAATCTTTGTTTAGAGCAGAAATTACAAAAGGAAATCAAGATTTTCCTTGTTTTGTTTAGCTTATAGCTTACAAATATGCTTTGATAATTACACCTTACCTGTCGTGCTTATAGACGGGATTCGAATTCCCCTCTGTTCCTCCATATGAATTTTTACAAGTAACTGAACAGAACAATTTAAAGCTACATGATACTTCATTCTATAATTAATAATTGCCACTTCTTTAAATTGTTCTCTTGGAATCATATTATTAGAATATTGTGTATAGTGATTAGTGTGTGTGGAATAATAGTTGCCAGTTTGCCACAAAGAGTGTGGATGGCATGGGACAGAACTACCTCTGCTGCAATTGTTTCAGTGGCTATGGATGTGGTCAGATTCTGCAGGATCATATGCACATGTTTTTATTCATGTTATACAGTTTTAGTGTGTTTTGAGTATGCTTATGCTGATGAAAATGACCTGATAAAATGTGTCGCCTATATAGATCAGAATTTTAGAATAGCCCAAGCCAGTTAATTCAAATGTGATCATATGCATGCTCTTTGCAAAAAGCCTTAAAACCTGGGAAGTAGTTTCACAATCTTAGCAATCTTCTTCATAATGTTAAAACAGAAACTTAGTAATATATTACTAATATAAGTTATCCATTACACAAGATTACAACTGCCACCAAACAAACACACAGTACTTGAGATCACAAAATAGAACTTGAAAACCTTAAAGACACTAGATATAAGACTCCTAACTTTCTACATATACTACTACATTCTTAGCTAATACTGTTAACCACGTCTCACATTGCTTGTGTCCTCTATAGTTTTTGCATACTGCTCATCAACACCACCACCTTGTGTTCCTGCTGCACCAGGCTGATCAGGTCCTATAACAAGATCTTTGGTTGTATGAGCAATCTCCACAATAGTCTCACCAATAGCTTGTAGAACTCCTCCTGTTGCTTCTTCTGCTTGCTCTCCAATTGTTGGCTGGAACACCTCCTGGCTCATGTCTTTGGTAGTAACTTGTTGACCTTGTTCCATACCCTGTTGAGCCTCCCATCCCTTCTGCTGGTTAAAGCCCATTTTGGACTCTGGTTGCTCTTCCATGAATCTTGATCTGCCCTCTTGTCCCTCCATCCATGGCTTGTACTCTCTTTCTTTATAGATGTCTCCTTGTTCCATCCCCTGTTGAGCCTGCCATCCCTTCTGCTGGTTAAAGCCCATTTTGGACTCTGGTTGCTCTTTCATGAATCTTGATCTGTCCTCTTGTCCCTCCATCCATGGCTTGTACTCTCTCTCTTTATAGATCTCTTCTGATCTGCCCTCTGATCTCTCTCTTTCACTGTAGATCTCTTCTGTCACATGATCCTGCAATTCATCTTTATTATTTTCTCTCCAACTTTGCCTATAGACATTTTACTACATTTATTACAAGTCACTCCTGCACATTTTATGCATCTTCTTGTTTTATCTTTAGTTGTTCCAATTGTAGTTGATGCAATATATTCATGCATTCACAGTGTCCAATCTAAATATGCATAAACTGTATTTTTGTATTTTTGTTATGTATATGAGTTAATTGATAATGTAATATAGACTATATCTGTATGAAGTATATATTATGTACATACCTGAGTTTCATTTGATGCTTTGTTCTCTCTATCTTTTTGTGCCTCTTCCTTCTTCCTGACTGCATATTCTTTAGCAGTCTCTCCAGTGTTGAGAGCAACATCAGTAGCTGTATTGAAAGTCTTTGCAGCAATCTCAGCTCCTTTCTGGCCAACATTGGCCACTGTGGGTGCAACAAACCCTGCCACTCCCTGGACAGCATCTGAAGCTAATTTTGTACCCTCCACAGCTGCT
>JAYMTE010002951.1:0-10429 GCA_036897545.1 Pelargonium fulgidum
CTGCTGCAATTAGTCTTTCTTGGCCTTCCCCTCAAACCACATATCCTAAAAAATACTCTTGCATGCCACCAATCCTCCATGAGAACCGCTTTCCCAGCACCTGAGCGCCCATTCTCCTACAATGGAAGGCATCACCATATATTTTCCAGGGTCCCGCGTCTATGCAATTCCCAAAACGTTCCCAATCCTTTTTTGAACGCCATTTGACATTGTTTCAGAGGTAAAGAATTCACACTTCTGCATACTAACCCAGTAATCCTCTGACCAGAGGCTTGAGTCTTGATGGAACTCGTCTAAACATTTATTGATTTTTACTAATAAAAGGGAAAATGTACTTTAATTTTGGCCCAAAGTAAGTACCTATGACTCACTCTTTTGTTAATGTTAATGATTTGAAAACATGAGAAAAGAGAGTTGTGGAGCCACTTATTAAGTACTAGACCCCCCTCAACAAGTGGGTTTTCCGGTGTGAGTGCTATCAAAGCCTGACTATCTAGCGCATAACTGTTAACTGAGTAAACTACACATTTTATCATATACTTTTTCATCAAGACAATGGATGGCCTAGACCTTTAAACTCTTTTCTTGTTAAGCACATTGTGTGTTGCCGCATCTTTTTAAGTTTTACATAGTTCCTACTTTTTCCTTTTATTGTTTAAACTGTTTGTTAATTATTCTTTTGGTATACAGGGCCTGTAGTTGCGGAGGCAATGTTTTTAAACCGTGAAGAAGTTCCCGTGCATCCTGTGTACAGAGATCCGGTGAGTGGAGTGGACTCTTTATGTCATTAAGGTGTATGGAAAGGTTCTTTCACTTTGAAAGTGATGCATAAGAAGTTCTCATTAAACAGATTATCCCTATAACGGTTTTTTTTTTCATTGTACATGGAAGTTAAAAATTACTGATTGCGTATTTGACCTAGATGACACATGGTATGTGAATTGATCTCAATTGTGCCCCTAACAATATCATGGATCTTGTCAGGTCTATTACTTGACCCTTGACCACTTCGCCACTTATAGGTCCTCAAAATTTGCTTTATTACATGATCTTATGTCTTGTATTAATTCCATTGCTGTCAAAATTTACTAGTTTACAAAAAACAGGGAGCTCTTGTATGTTAGTTTAAACAGTTGCAACACTATATAGATGGGGTCATTGCTTGTGCCTCATTTGTTTCTGTACTTTGTGGACAGGTCTTCATAGTGATAAAAGAATATAAAATGTGTTGGAGAATAAGTTTCTTGGATTTAGATATGATATACACGGATACACAGTTCCCTATATAGTTTTACTAGTGTACTGCCATTAGATAGTTCATGTTGATGCATGTCTTCACCTCACATTTGCTGATTTTGTAAATGTATCAACCTTCTACTTATCATTGTCTGTGTCAATGACATTGATTTATTTTTTTTATTTTTTTTTAGGTTCATGATTTTGGCTTCTTTCGATATGATCCTAGTGCAATACAGTTCCTCAGCTATGATGAGATTCCACTTGCTCCTGAATCTGCTTGCGTTGGTCTTGAGATCAGAGTTGTTGGTAATGATAGTGGTGAAAAGGTATATATATTGCATGTTTGCATCTATTCTGTATTTTGGCTTGTCATTTTGGCTTGCTAAGATTGATCAAAGTTCACATATAATATTGGTTAAGGCTGACTTTAGTTGAGTTATTATAGGTTTGACTTTGAAAAGGATATCACATAGTATATAATGAATGTGCAAAACACATGGTTTCATTTTATTACATAGCTTTTAACACCATATTGATTAGAAAAAAATCCCATTTAACACCTTTACCAAGAAAATAGGAGAGCCTGACAGGTATATAATTCATTATGAATCTTCTTAGAGTTCTGGAGGTTAGATTTGTTGAACATAAACGGTCTATTTATTGTTGATGGTTGAAAGATTGATGTACCAATCCAATTAAAAGTTTTTTGTTGTAGCTTGTGACAAACAGATAAGGCACCAACCCGTGCTCACTATGTCGGACCTCATTTGAAGTATTTTACAGTGGTATAACTTATCCAAGCCTGATGATATCCCATAAAACTGACCTTATTAATTCTTCAAAACCTTTCATATCTTGTGTGGGACTGAAAAAAGAACGTTTCTGTCTTTCTGATTGTTATAGCTCCTTTGCAGTTCAATTTGAGTTCCTGTTGGTCCTAGTTGTTATGCTACTATATGAATCTGGCATAAAGCAGTGTTTTTTTTTCTGGTCAGTGCACTTGTGTAAATTTATTTCTAATTTGGCAGGTATCAATTTTGGCTGGCACTCTTGCTCGTTTGGATAGGGATGCCCCTCATTATAAAAAGTATGTACTAGTTTATTTCAAGACTTATGCTATTATGCTAAATTTGAGTGGGAGGATAGGGAACTAGAAAGGAAGAAAATACATAAGGGAAGAAAGTATAAATTTTTGCTTGGTTGTTTGGTATGATGGAAAGAAAATAGAAGGGAAAATTGAGCATATTATACTGTTTATCCTACAAATGATTTATAATTAGTTATATAGAAGGTCAAATAAGTGAAGTCCAAAATGCAGTAGTTATTCAGAATTTGTCATTTTCTTCTCCATTTGTGATTAATTTTGGTATGTGGATGTGGCATTAAGTTTGATAGGTACTAGTTATGGCTTTCTGTCAGCAATTGATATATGCATATGTTGAATCAACCAATTATGTACTTATCAACATATGATTTTGCGGAACACTTTTATGTATTGGTAACTGGTGCTTTTGATACCTGCATCTAATTCTATAAGTGGTTATTGCTCCTTTGGTGCAGGGATGGCTATAATGACTTCAATACATTCTATATGCAAGTAAGTAGTTAAATCCCATATGCTAATATTCAGATGCTAATACGCTATTTACCTTTGCTATATCTTTGCTTGTGTTCTACAAGCAAACTTGTCCTAACCATTCTCGTAGGATGCGATCCTCGAACTTCATATATTGAACCTTCCTCTCAAGCCTCTGATTCTACAAATTATCAATCAATATACCAGTTATCAGCTCGTAAATGCACTACCTTGTTTTTTTTAATCAGCCATACACCCTTAGATCCAATAGCTTATGATTAAGGGAAGGATAAGACCATGATGTCTAATGTTCATTTCAGTTTAAAGCATCCATTATTATATATATATGTCATCTTTCTTCGAATCTCTTGTTCAACTGGCTATGGATGCATGTCATAGTTGTAACTTGTTAGAGGTTCAACTCAACTAAAAACTCAATTTTATAGTTGAATGCCTGAATTGAACATTATATTATATTTCTCATAAAACTCTTACTATGCAAGTCGAACAACAACTCCTCTTAGGCTAAAAAGCTACAGAAAATACGCCCCCTCACTGCAATCCCTTTATGGCTTTCCACGCTGCTCTCATGTACTAGCCACTAGTTCTTTTTTTGCCCTGTGCTAGATTTATTTTTCCAAATTAGGGTGGCGCCAGTATTCAAACTTGATCTATAGGTTTAGAAGACTTCCATAACGTGAAGATGCAATTCTAAGTGTAGTAGAATTAGGAAAGATGTTTGTAATTGTTAAGAGTATAAACTTTTTAGCTGGTTGGTTCTTTACATGATATCTTAACCATGTTGCCCTAAAAGGCCCTAGTTCGAGAATGACCTGTGCATGGGGCTTGGGCCCAGGTGCAAAGCAATAATGAGCTTCACGTGAGGGGGCGTGTTAGAGTAAGAAATTAAATTAGGCCTTCAACTATCATGTGAGAGGGTGTGCTAGAGTATGACTTTTATTTGGTTTCTTCCAGACTCTCATTTCGCTTTGTGGTTTTTGGAGTTATGACATGAATCATTACTTAGGGAAAAAGAAAAAAAGAAGAAAATCTTTTAAGAATCTGGTTGAACAAAATTGGTTTCTCAGTTCCAGTTTGTGAAAGATTTTCGCCTTCCAAGATGCTCAATGACACGTCATGAATTGTGCTGATTTGGCATTGCATCCTGTGATGGGAAAGCTCTTTTCGCAGCCCTGCATATAACTATCTTCGATTTGTGCTGTTGGTTGTACATTCACAATCAATTGTATTATTTTGTTGGAAAATGTTCCTAGATATATTGTTTCACATACTATTTGCCGTACTTATAGGCAGCATCGGGAACCAAAGGTGGATCAAGTGGCTCCCCAGTAATTAATTGGCAAGGCAGGGCGGTGGCTTTAAACGCTGGCAGCAAGTCATCAAGTGCATCAGCATTCTTTTTACCCTTAGAAAGAGTGAGCAGTTTTCTTTTGGTTGAAGCTTTTATTTTCATATTGGAAGTCGCGCTGTGCTGGCCTTTTGAGTTTTTTTTTTAATACTAAAAGTTAGTTTTTCTCTTAGAAATGGTTTGAACTTTGAATATATGATGATATGAATGCTTAACATTTTCTAGAATAATTCTTTCCAGCTAAGTTTTTGGGCTTCTAACGACTAAAATATGGTTTTCTAATGTAGGTGGTAAGAGCTTTGAAGTTTCTTCAAGAAGGCAGAGATTCATATTCTTCTATTACTAATTGGAAGGCAGTTTCTATTCCTCGTGGCACACTTCAGGTTTGTTGCTGACTTTATCTTAATAAAACTACAATTTTAGCAATACTGGCCATCATAGAGTATCTTACATTGAAACAACATTGGATAAAAGATTGAACTTAATTGGTGATGGAATGCAAGATTTTTTTTTTTCCTCACTTTTTTGCACTCTCTATAGCAGTTCATTGTGAAAGTGCAATATCTCAACTGTTTACATGTACCATGATTGTGCAATTTTAGCTTTGCTGAGAGAGAATCATTTTTTTTAAAGTAATATGGTTAACTTTTGTGCTTCAAATACTCATATGACCCGTTAATTATAATTGCTAAAACATCTCACCATGTAGTTTACAAATGGCTATTGAAGCAGGCTCGTAGTGAATAGTTGTTTTTCTTCATCTCAGGGTCTCTTCACTATCTAGTAGTATTTTATCTTATTTCATAATACATAGTTTTTATTCTTATTATATTATCAGCATTTCATAATACACAGTTGATCCTACTTTATTTGGAGTTCTGTAGTACTCAGTCATTCAAACTTGGAAAATGGATTGTTGGTCCTATATTTTTGTACTATGGTAGAAGGTTAATGTTGGCTGCTAAATTATAATATAACGATTTATGCTGTCACTGACTGCATAGAAACCTTATCATGTCCTAGTGCTTATGTGGTAGAAGTAGGCATAATATGTTATGCTGTCTTTTTGTTTTGTGGCTGCTTGTTTCCTCCTGATTGTTGAATTGCAAGATATATTCTTGTGGATCTGGAGGAAGCCTTTAAAGTTCATCTTCATTATTTATCCCTTTTGATCTCATCAAACAATAGAGGAGGTCATTCTACACTCTCTTTTCCTGCCTTGCACCCTCTCCAGTGTTGTTAAAAGCACACTTGCAGTACATAGTGCGTAGAAGCACAGCAATTTAGCTGCATAAAGAAAATCCTTAGATGGGATGCATGCTGAATTGTTGCTTTGCCTCATTTTTACTCCAAAGGAAGAATAGCTATAAAGTTGGTATTTTAAAATTTATTTCTCTTAACTTTCATCTATATCAGATTACAGAGTTGTGTTGCATTCCTTTGATATCTAAGAATTTGGTGTTCTTTTAATTTTCATTCTGAGGATGCTAAATAACAATGCAAGTAAGTGGCATTATATGTCAAGGCAAAATTGATAGAGGCAAAAATCAGAATTTGAAACTTCTGTACTGATGTAAACTTGTGTTTGACTGAAAACCAAGATTGGGTCTCAATCGTGTATCAACTGTACGCTTTGGAATGGATTTTATACTGTGTTATAAGAATGGAAACAGCATTGAAGGAAAAAAATGAATGATATAATTGCTCTTCTTGAGTTAATGACCTTATTCCTGGAATGGTTGGTTGTAGTAAAGGTATGCTTTCTAATATAAGAGAATATTAGAGTACTCTACTCTTGATGCATGGAATCTATGTTGATCACCATTCTATTTAGGGGTTGAGCTGGTTTAGATGGGTGTTGAACTATAAGGCATTCTCATGATTGTGGCATGTGCTCATGGGAGAAATAAGTAAATTAGAAAATTTTCCTTCAATTCTTGTGAGTGACTTTTCATGTTGAAATTTAATTTTTATTTTAAATCCACCTAGAAAAGCTGTTGAAATACAAATATCTTCATGTACGGTTTCCTGTAGAAGATTAATAAGGAGTATGCTGATGGAGTTATTGATTTATTTTAGTCATCTTATCATGTCTGATGAGATGGTTGATAATGCATTCATTTATTTTTTGCTGGGTTACTTTGGATTTTTCTCTTTGATTGTTCAGCATTGTAATTCTTGAGGATTTTGTACTGCATCATTTAGCCTGAGTTACTTTACGATATAGGTGACATTTGTGCACAAAGGATTCGATGAAACAAGACGACTTGGTCTGCAAAGTGAAACAGAGCAGGTAGTAAAGTTTTGACTGTTACTATCATTTTTTTGGTTCGATGAATCTGATAGCAAATTAGGGTGTCTCTTAATACTGTAGAACTTGACTTGTTTAGATTGTGCGACATGCATCTCCGCCAGAGGAAACTGGAATGCTTGTTGTTGATTCTGTGGTAAGAATAATATCAAACTGTCTGTTGTTAACAGAGTTGGTCTTTATGATATTGTATTTATTTAATTGATTGACTCACAATTCAGAACTTTTTCAGGTGCCAGGTGGTCCAGCGCAAAAGCGTTTGGAGCCAGGTGATGTTCTTGTTCGTGTGAATGGGGATGTAAGTTATGCTTTTCACTGAGTATCATAGTTGTAATGAATGATGGGGAAGTTGCTAGACTGATTATGTAGATTTGGTTGATTCCAGAATAAGGAATCCATTAGGTTCTATCTTTTCCCTTCTATGGGCCCTGCTTCTGTTATTTGTATGATTTGTATTTGTTCTTAATTAATCCTTCAACAGTTCGGGTTGCTTGTTTGTTATGGACTTTTCATTTCACTTGGCATCAAACTGAGTATAGTTATTAGATTTGAACTTTTGTCTGGGTTGTTTCTTGGAGGGTTTGTTTGGGCAATTCTTATAAGTTGTAAGGTCAATATAGTCACAATTTGTTTCAATACATTAGTCTTTTAATTGCATCAATGTTTTGTGGGTAATCGTGTTTGATGAAATTGCATGAATGGACTGCACCAATGAAGTGCAATTTGAGTTAAAGTCATGGGAAGAAAGAGGCAAAGTGGATAGAGTCATAAATAACTTTGGTTGAGTATGAGGATTTGATTGCTATTTTACTAATGATGTGTCTCGCAGAGGATACATGAAGCGAACCCGCTGTGGTTTGGTTGGGTTACAAAATGATATTGTCTGATTTGTTAAGTATCTTGTGCAGGTGCTTACACAATTTCTGAAAATGGAGTCTTTACTAGATGACAATGTTGGGCAGAAGATTGAATTGCAGATTGAAAGGGGTGGTACCTCAATGACAGTAAACTTGGTGGTGAGATTTGTTTTTTACGTTTATAGATTCCACCTGTTTCAAGGGTTCCTCGAGGTCTCAGGTTCGAGCCTGCCGTCAAGTGTGGGTATTAAAAAAAAAAAACTGAAAACTGATGATTAAGACCTTACCACATACTACCTGAGCATACTCGGTTCTATTTATGGTTTGGATATGTTGATGATATTTAATTTTGGATATACCCGTAAAATATGAACTTGTGGTGCATTGTTCGAGATCTTGTGGTATCTGTAGGCCTGCAGCCTATATATGTGGAAAAATAAAAGATGTCCATATTAACTGGTCTAGATTTGTTTAAGTTTTAGGGGAGACAACAGCTGTAACGAGTGTCAGATTGTACCTAAAATGTCACCAACCCAATACAGGCATCATTCAGTGGGTTTGAGAAAGTATGGAAATGGAATGGATCTCGTTCCTAGGTGACATTGGTCGAATTAGTGCTACGGATACCTAGCCTGATAGATCAGTTGGTGCATGGTCAAACAGACTTCGGCACATGAATTCATTAACAAAACTCTTTGAGATCTTCTGCTTTTATTCTCCTCCTCCACTATATACTGTCTAATGTTATCTCCTTAGTTAAGCTAAGTGCTATCATGTCTTTCCACGCTACTTCATATGTTACATAGGTCGTACTCATGACCCTTTTAATTTCTCCCAGCTGTATTCTGCTGTCTTTCCACAGAGGATCACTATAGTCTCCCTGCGCTCCACATGACCAAACCATAAAACGTGTCCGCATCTTTTCTTCAATTGGGGCTACCCCAATTTTTTCTCAAGTCTCGTTTCAAATTTTTATCCTTCCTAGTGTTACCACTCATACACCTCAATATTCTCATCTTTCCTACCCCCATTTATATCGTTTTGCAATCTCTTTGGAGCCCAACATTCAGTGCCATTTATCATAGATGGTGACATCACTGCTTTACAGAACTTTCCTCTCAACTATAGGGGCACGCTTTTATAACAAAGAACTCTTGAGGCCTTCCTCCACTTCAACCACCTTGCATTAATCCTATTTCTAACATTGTCTTTAATCTCTCCGTGTTCCTAAATTATTTGATCAAAGTTAAAACTGTTACTTTTTGTAACAAAGAAAAAAGAAGCAATGTTGATCCCCTATTTTTGCTAAAATGAGTCCATATAGTCCGTTTTGGATCTACTTATTCTAAATTCCTTTGATTCTATAACCTCTCTCCATCTATCTAATTTGTCACTAATCTCTATTTTACTTTCATCAACTACGGCAATATCTTCTGCAAACAACATATACCCAAGGAACCTCATCTTGCAAACGATGTGTGAGCTCATCAGTGAATAAGGCAAAAAGGAAAGGGCTTAGAGCCTATCCTTGATGCTTTTCTATTGTAATGGAAAAATCTCTTGTGATTCCCCCACTTGTCCTTACACTAGTCTATTTGTACATACCTATAAAAGTTAATAACTTAATATTATCTAATATGTATCCCATTTTTCTCGAATACCCACCATAAAACTTCTCTAGGAACTTTATCGTAAGCGTTTTCTATATACACTAGGCATACCACTCTTTTAAACGAAGGCTTTCTGTTGGTTTTCCATGTATTTGTATAATTGAATAATCTAATTTGTTTTCCTTTGAATGTTCAGGTTCAAGATTTGCACTCAATAACTCCAGACCATTTCTTGGAAGTGAGTGGTGCAGTGATTCACCCGTTGTCATATCAACAGGTAGGTGGCCGGGTTTTAGCAGCTTCCAGTTCATTGATTGGATATGTTCTCTGCTTGGCATCATATTCAGAAGTAAAATAGTTTATTTTGAGACACTCTATAGTGGGTATTGATGCTTGCCATGCTTTCATTAATTATGTGTGTTTTAGAGGTTAACTAACAAGCTTAAACTTAATATCCTCGATCTTCAACTGTGATTAGTTTTGTCCTCACTGATGTAATATCTTAAATATTATCACTTCACATGGTTTCAATCCATGTTTTTATTGCACGTAACTAAATCACGCTTTTAGAGGTTACAAAAGCAATTAGCGTTCATGTTTTACATTTGTTCCATCTTGTCAGAATAGTTGTTCCCAGATCTCATTCATTATTTCTCTGTGTAAGAAAAAGTCCTGCCCAATTCAGATTTATTTGTTCATACATTAATGGCATGTCTTTCTCTTGACTTTGCGACTTCCACAACTCTTCATAGACAAACAATCTGGCTTAACATTGCTGTATATTTTCTGCCATTGGAACAGATAAAATGTCTAAATTTTGCCCCTAGATCGTTGTAAATGATTTTTGAAGTTACTTATCTGTATGTTTGAATGTCCTCTTTCTCATTACTGTGCGCTCCTTAATTTGCTACATTTTGTCTGAACAGGCTAGAAATTTTCGATTCCACTGTGGTCTTGTGTACGTTGCAGAGCCAGGGTATGTCAATGTAGATAAAATTCTGATAATTTACAATTGATCATTGGATTGTCTTTGGTCAACGATTGATTTCTTTACCTGCTGATTTTCTGTTATTTGTAAAAATTAAGAATAAATTAGTCAGGATTAGAATTTCTCCTATTTATATCCTCATGTACTCTTGTTGTAACAAACTCAAGAGGTTCTAACTAACTTGTAAAAATTGGTTATGAAATGAAGTGATTGAAGTCCCTCGTGGATAAAATATGGAAAAAAGCTATATATCGGTGATGCGCTATTTCTGTCTCGCTCCTGACAGAAATTGTTTTCGTATTCGTCCAGCTGTATTTTCTAATCAATCGCTCTCCTTTTAGTCCAAATCGATACAATAAGCTATCACAAGGCTCTAAATTGTATGATCGACATGCTGCAAGACAGAACACGCGTTAAGTGAAGACCAGTGCGTCGCACTGGAATTCACCTCCGGCACGAGAGTAAGATTCTCACAGATG
>JAYMTE010002952.1:0-10429 GCA_036897545.1 Pelargonium fulgidum
GAAAAACATTGTTACTTCGAGTATGATGTCCCGTTGCTGACCTTACCACAACGTCTACTTGATGTAGTTTCTTACTTTGGCCAGTATTTGAAAGTAATTTGAACAAAAAAAGAAGGAAGAAGAAGATGTACAATTTCATGTATCAACATCAATGATCAAAGTACAATATTAAATGAGCTGAAAATTGGTCCAGACTTCCCCAACATAAAGTTCATATGTAGTCAATATTACCTATCAGAAGGTTCCTCAGTCACACCATTTCACCACAAAATGTCCAAATAAATTTTAATCAGGCACACACATCCAGACATATAAGTGGAGCAATTATGGAAGGGACAACAAAGAATTTAAATTTCTGTCTCCAACGAGACAACTTTACCTTGCATATTCCAATCAGTTCATCGAGTGTATCATTAATCAACTTGAGCGCCGCATTAACCTTTTTCTGCCTTGGGGAAATGTCTTTCCATATAGGGATCTCCCAAACCGGAATGGGTGAAACACTTCTGTCTTCTGCTTCTCTCAGAACAGTGTAAACGGCCTGTTTCAGATGTGACAGTAAGAAGCACAAGGTTGATAGACGTTACCTTTGACCAAGTATGATAATAAATAAGAACATAAACACAAGTGAAACTCAATTATCTGAGCCACATAAGGAAGGAGAACAAAAGTACCTCAACTATCCCAGTATCATTTGATAATGAATCAAAATCATAATTAAATACTGCCTTCCCAATGACGTCCAATGTCAAACGGGAGAAAAGTGATTCCATTTCTACGTCTTCTCCATCTGATGCAGCATCATCAAGCTTTTGGCAAAGCCTATCGGTAGCTTGCCCGAAGAGGTTGATCATTGCTGCAACATACTACAAATAAAAATAAAGGAAATATATCAATAAACCATAAAGGCTGGCATAACTTTACTCAACTTCTATAAGTTCTTAGCACACTTGCTTCATAACTTGATATGAGGTGAGGTGAGGCTACAATGTCTTGGGGCTTTGAAAATAGGCAAGAACTTTGGTCACAAGTCAAAGCATAGTGAAAACCAGTTTGCACGTTTCATGTCTATTCATGGATCTCAACCACCATCTGATCCAGTTTTCTTACGATCCTAAAAAGGATGTAACATATTCTTTCAACATACAACTATATTAGATTCTCTATCTTTTTGTCATCTGAATTTGGTTCCAAGTAAAACCATGGTATCTATTATGCTGAATTCTATGCTAGAATTCTCTCTCGGTGTGTAGCTTATTTGATTCTAATAAAATGATAAGCATATAATAACATATCCAAGGACTTACTCTTGTCTCTTAATATTAAAATTACAAGAGTTGAGGTTTGGCCTTAAAAATCACTTAACTTAAGGAAATGAAACATTGGCGTCGATGAAAAGAAAAATCGGAAAGGATGAAAAGATCATATAAGCGAAAAGAAGATGGCACGAGAACAGCATTAACTTAAAATCATAGTAATAAAAAAGAAGAAGTTACCTTTAGATGCAGTGCTGGTACGATGGCACGTCGTCGGACACGCCATATTTCCCCATCAGCTGGTATAAGTCCTGTCCCCATAACAAATTCTAGAATTTCTGCCAAGATTCCCTGCACACCAAGGAGTTGACTTTTCCATAATCAGGAACTTAAATGCAATGAAACAACAGAAGGGTTTACTGGTTTACCTTTGAATAACCTTTTGAGTTGTCCCTCAATATATGTTTAGCAATAACAGGATCCGAAACAATCAAGAAGGACTGCAAGATAGTTTAAACACAGTTGATTGAATAAACATCCATAATAGCCTTGCTCCCAAGACAAGCAAAGCAATATGCCAAATACAATGAAAGGTCGTAGAAAAGAACAAACCTTTGGACCAAATGTCAGCCGGAAAATTCCACCATATGTGAGGTAAAGCTCATACAAGGGGATGAAAAAGGCTTCATTACGGATAGCACCGATTGAGCCTTTTGCCTCAGGAACCTTTGGATGCTGTTCACCACCATCGATCCATTTAAATATTTGACCCAGAGTCTCACTAGGAACACCCAAACTCAACAAACCTTTCTCCAACAGAGCTGGCAAGCTATTCTCAAAACCAAAACAAAAACACGCACGTGTGTTAACATTACTATATGGTGAAGAACAAATGAAACATCCTTTCACCAAAAGTTACTTCCAAACGAATCTCTTACAATAAAGGAAATAGCAATTGTTATCTTGCCATTAATGTCCTTAATATGCATTCTAGGCATCTTATCTTCTTACAAACAGCAGATGTTACATCACATATAATAATCTATCTTATCTTCTTGATAGCCAAAATTTTCGCATAACCAGACATTAGGCCACAATGTCAAAGGTCTTCTTTTCTATGGAATTTTCTGCATCCCCAGATTTTCTCTGACAATGTTAACACACAAAAAACTAGCATTACCCTAAATGGTATCTCTCTAACCAAACAATACATGAACAAAACGTCCACGCCTCTTCCTCTTTGTTAAAATCTCAGCATACCCAGATGAATCTTCTACAATATTAATAAAAAAGGAGTCTCTTTTAATATAAAAACATAACCAATAATCCAAAATGAAGCATACCCAGACCGCTCCACAGTGAACTCCCCAGAAGCAATCCTAGCAGACAACTCGGCGCGCCGCTTCTCCTCGGCGGACTCGGGCCCTCTCCCATTGGAAGCAGAGCACGTAATCGCCGAGAATTTAGAACTTGTCCCTAAAAAACAACAAACAAGCATCAAAATTCAAAACCCAGAAGCTGGATTTCACAAATAACCCAAACCAACAAGAAAAAAAAAATGGCTTCACAAACCATAGTGTAGAATCGTAGAAGATGGAAATGAGTAAGTGGGTCTGAAATTGGGGATATGGAGTTTGGTTCTGTAGGTTTGTGGGAGCTGGAGGAGAGAGAAAGTGGCAGCCATGGCTGAACCAGGAGTGACAGCTCCTTGAAAACTTAAAACTTTGGGATGATGGAGCAGTGGCCAGTGGCTGAGTAGCAGGTTGGTTCAGAGATGTCTTGCAGATAGAGACCTCTGAGTCTCAGACCATGATTGGGAGGTGGAGGAGGAAGAGAGTGAAGACGATAATGAATTGAATGTAACAAAATATGGCGGGGCCTATTAACCGCTACGGTACAGACAAACAATGGAATCTTGTATACACAAATTTGAAGATACCAACCATCCAACAAGTTTTGATTTTTTATCTCCTATGATATTCTTGTGCACACAAATTGTAATTTCTTGAGATGCTCACAATTTTTTGAATATATACAATGGCTAGAGGTTGGGTGAGGCAATAAAAATTACTCTAATTTTGTTAAAGGTAAAGTTGTTGTTGCTGACAAAATTGTATTCAATTTAATGTTAAAGTGTGACAAAATTATTTTTAATTACTCTACGACATCAAAATTGATAATAGAGCATTTAGTTTGTTGTGCTAACGTAGATGATGCAAGTGATCGCCATCCGCCTACAATCCACAAACAACTAATTGTCTACTATTTTTGCATTTCAAATAGACAACATGAAATAGAAATTCACAAACTCGCAATTTATGAAACGAATCAACATCACATGCACAAGAGCGGATTATTTGTCTATGAACACCCAAAAAGTTAATTAGTCTCAGGTTCTAAATTTCAAATTACACAATTAAGCAAAAAAAAAAATTTGGACTAACCAAACACCAAAGATAAAGTTTTTAACCAATTGTTATTATTGATTCCAATAAGACAAGAGATGGGTTGTCATGAAATCCACATTTGGCTGGTTTTTAACTTCCAAGTTCCATGTGGCCAACAAAGTAAATTAATATGGACAACGTTTTTTTTAATGTAAAATGGCATGAATATTTTGCCTATCTAATGTCAACTAGAATTGAGAGTGGCAATACTAAAGATTTGACAAAATACTCTTAGATTGTTAATTAGTCACAATTCTTTTGATTTTTTTTTAGTGTGTGGTGTGGCATATGGGTGACCTGTCAAGTTTTGTTAAATACAAAATTGAGAACATAAACACTACATAGACAATAACTAAATTGGCAAGAGAAAACTTAATTTACCTCATTAATAAAATCAATACCTTAATTGATCACATTCCCATCCTTCTCTATCAACCGTCAACATCTTTGATGGTTTTCCGGCGTTCATGTCAAATTAAAAACTCTAATGTTGTTAAAATTAGGTGAGTAGACACACACCTCCATTTTACCTATACAAAATTACAAACATTCATATATTGTGCACACCAGTGTTTCCTCCCAAAAAGATAAATAAATAAAATATCCAAATAATGTGAGTTTCAATAACCAAATATTAAGGTACCAACATAAAACTAAATAATATCCATAGAAAACCATCTATGGAATTGCCAGTCTAAAATTTGGCAGCTCCTCAACTCTCAACAAGGATAATTATTATGAAATGTTATGAAATTTAGAGTTCATTTTGTTATTATCACAAACTGCATGAGATCACACAGTCAAATAGCATGCAGCAGGAACAGTAAGCCTCCCAAGCAAGCAATGATCAGACTCAGATTCCTCCATTGCCACCACCTGTAATTAGTATCAAGAAGTAAATTAAGAAACATACCTTAAATATAAATTAATACAAATTAAGAAGAATATTATAAAGAATTAATTACCAGTAGTTTCATCATGTGTCCTTGCAAGAAACATTCTGAGATGAGGATCCACAGGCAACCCCATTGTTTCAAACATTGGATCATACACCGAGTTCGGGATATGCCTATATATACCATTGTTTACACAAGTTTGGTCACATCAATTTGCTCAACATTCAGTATCAAGCTAAAATAAAGCTATTTATATAAATATGTATTAAATCTAATTAGTGCACAAAATAAGAAACAGTAAAAATAATGTAGATGGATTGTAAAAATGACTAGACGAGCATTAAAGAATGCATGAAAATAATGATGTATGGATGAACATTAAAACAACATCAAAGAATATTGAAACATGTTCGTGAGCAGTTTTTTGGGCATTTACTCAATCAACTGAAAGTTGGACTAGCTAGTGAATCAAGTTGATGTTGATCACGATCTCCAATTTTATCAGTATGCTCAATCAAAAATCTGTATACCCGTGTACATATCTTTCATATTTGACCGGATTTGACCCACGAGACTCTAAAATAGACTAGAAACTTCTATTATAATAAGAATGATAGGAGTTTATCAAGTCCCAACTAATAAAAGGGGTTAAACTTGTTGGTTTGATTCAATTTTTATAGCATTGCCTTGCAACTTCTTTTGAAACATACCTTGAATTCGAAGTTGAAGCATTAGGAGTAGGAGTAAAGATCTGGTTTGGGCTGAGTTGAGATTGATTAAATCCGCTTCCAAAAAGATTTGATGCTGGGGGCGCGGGATCTTCTTCCACAATGATCGGACTCTTACCCTGCATACGTATTCACATAATTCATATTCGATTTCAACATAATGCAGAGTATGCTACAAAAATTTTGAGCACATACATAAACTACCAGACAACAAAAATATTAACTCGATCTAATTCCAGCGGTTGAGATAGATACTTACCCTTGACGATGATCCTACTTCAAATTGGCGAGAAATGTTTCCATGCATCCCTGGCTGCACGTTATTTGAAAACTTAAAACTCAAACAGTGATTTTCAAAGAAAATTTCGTGCAAGCGAGCACTGAGGTGTTAAATGATTTATATTATAGTAGTAGTGTCCAAGAACAATATGCAACACAGTTTTCGGGTTATGATTAGCATACCATATTGTTGTACCCCTCCAGATTAGATAACCCCGGCATATTGAACTGTTCAAGAAAATTACTACTAAGCAATCACAAATAAACAAACAAAATGACAAATTAAAATGAATCAATATATAGTAAAAATTATATATGCATATGTACCTGCTGCATTGGCATGCTTGAGATTAGTGAAGCTTCATTGGAAGGTCTTCTTGGGCTATAGCTACTTGGTCCCAACGACATCGGATTCCATAATGGTTGGAACTGATAATCTTGTGCCCTAAAAGAAGCAAAACAAAAATGAGCAAGTTTGTTATTCTAAGTACTTGATCATTTTCAATCGACTCAGAGAGTACTCTTCTTCAGCTTTACTAAACTATCGAAAGTACTTGTGCATATACGAGAAATTGAGAATAATAAATAAGAACGCTGCGTAAAATTTACCCCAATGCAGCTGGAGAATCAAGCATAGTCATCTGGTTGCTTGGAGGGTACCTATTAGCCCTGGGAGGCCTAGCATACGGCGAGCTCCTTTCACTTCTCAGACTCTACGCATACAAAAAATGAGAAATAACATAATTAATCCACACAATTGTCAATTAGAATCACTGTGTTGAGATGATTTTGATCTATATAGTCGTTTTTGTTCTATATATAGAAATTATTCTCACGTTCTTTATGTTCTATATATAGTCGTTCTTGTTTTATAAGCAGTACCTGGTGCCTAGGCGATGGTGACCTCAATCGGTAGTCAGAAGGTAAATTAGAGGTCGGCACAATGTAATTGCCAGAAAGATGTGACATGAAGTCTCTTGGTCCCGACTGTGTGCCATGAATTGGCATCATCCCCGCTGCAGGCCTAACCACATATTAAACAAGTTAATTAACATATCTATTCAAATTTGTAAAGTAACAATGCTAGTTATATAACACAAAATGAACTTACATGTAGGCTCCTTGAAGAAGGCTATAATTAGAGGTAATATTATTCTGATTTTGATCAACAATGATTGGATTATTCATGTCCTGCCCTATATTGGGTACCTGGCTTGCACCAGCTTGAAGCTGTGATGGCTCCCCCACCTAATCATGATATTGGTCATATTCTCAATAAAAAAAGATTCAAATATAGAAGTGTTGGAATATAATATTAAAAAATATAAATAAATTCAACTATAAGTTTAATCTAGTTGAGTTGGTTCTCTAGCAAAAAGCTTCTGCATAAACAACATACCGGGGATGGAGGTAGGCGGGGTGTCCCTGGCAAAGCAGGGTTGGAGGGAGAGCGTCCGGATTGAGGGGCGAGCATATGGGTGGTAACGGTGTCAGCACTTGCGAGGGAGCTCTGGAATGTCGGCCCTTGGGGCAGCCTACAAGAAATTGAATCGTGAATTTGAAGTATATGGAAAGTAGAAAAGAAAAACAAGAATTAGTACATGTAAATCAATAATGTGATCTCATGTTGAAAAGCTTAAACGGTTCGTGGAAGGCCTAATTAGTATTTTAAGTAATGACTGACTTCACATCCTCTCGATGTGTGATTCTTTAACAGTACTCTGTCACGTGCAAGCTGAATAAGAGAGATGAACCTGAGTCTCACGTGGATAAGTGGACTTGTATAGGGAGTATCATGACTTAACATAGACTATGCACATATTTTTAACAAACTAAATATACGTGATTGAAAATGGAAATAGTTTGATAAAACATATTGTAGAAAATGCATATACATTTCGATCACTGGCTGTTCAGATTGAACGATATGATCCAGATCATCGGACAAGTTGATTAGTTGATCCGGTTCAGACTCAACACTATCCTCCAAATCGGAAGAAGATGACGACTCCCCTGTCGTTTCATGCTCTTCATCCTCGTAATTCTGCTCCTGATCATTGTTCTCCTCCTGAACAAATTGCTGAATTTACAATATTAATTTTGCGTATATGACAGTAAATTTGTAAAGAAAAAAAATTGCAGTCGTCATGATATTTATCTTACCACTGCATTTGGTGGCTGAGGCTCGTAAGCACGAGCATTGCTGGACTCTCCAATCTCCATCTGGAAACCATGACCACAAATATTATAAAGATACAAATTTTGAGCAATGTATAGTTTCATTTATACTATTGAACTTATTAAGCTATTGTATTAATCAGTAATGTATAGTTAACTCATCATCAATGAGTAAAGATCTTTACATTGAAGAAACCTCGTATAAATTACATCAATGTTCATATTAATCATTATAGACACATCATTAAACTACATTTATTTCAAACTCCAAAAAACGTCTCATTAAAAATATAAAAATTAATTACATACAGCATACAAGTGTGACAGCCTCATTCCTGCTCAAATCTAGTTTTTAAATATTAAAACATGCAGAAAAAAATTATTGCACTAGTAATGTATATATGGAATACTCGATCACTCTCTGGTCTGACTGATTTATCAAATACAAGTCATTTTTTTTATTCATGCTTAAGATCATTCTGTTAATCTACATTTAGTTTACTGAACAGTTTCTAGGCCAGTGAAGAAGGTAAAATTAATTCCTCCATAGACAAATAGAACAAAAAAGCTAGGAACTTACCACCCTCTCGTTCACGCGTTTCAGCGTATCTTCAAGAAATTTCTCATGCATCTCAATCTCGTCTGTTGACATAATAAACTCTGGGTCGGGATCAAATTTCCTACACAATTACAAAGGAAAAACAAATTTGTTTGTCATTAAGCAAAGAACATAGTAGCAATATATGCAAACAATTTAAATGTGACAAAACAACAAACCATATAACGACAAAGTAAATTAAGAACAATCCCCAATTTAATTGTATCGGACAAGAATTTGAAGTGTGTCAATCATGCTTCATTCAAAAGTATGTCATTTTAAGAAAACCAATAGTAAAATGTAACATAGATTACATTTAAGGATAAACAGATTTATTGAGTTTTCTTTTTTCTTTTGTAAAAATATACTGTCAAAGTAAATACTACATACCCAAATGTTAGAATGCTTGTGTGAATCCATACTTGGTCATGCCAATTATTACCACTTGTCGACAACAAAATAAATTACATTGAAAGTAAATCAATCAAGTCAAAAAGTTCCTTTTTGTTCTGTTTATAATAAATATGAAAGAATACCTCTTATATGCATAGCTAGCTAGGCTACTAAACTAGTAAAGTAAATGTGGTAAAATAGGACTAATAAGCTAAACCTTTCGTAACGCTTCTTTTAACTAGCAAGATTTATGTATTTTTCCTTCACAGAGAGAATATAATTTCAATGGTACGTATGCACCTCTATCTTGCTTTTGCACACAGACAAGAACACATATATATTGTATATGTTAGTGAAAGTGAAACCTATTGCAATATTTCTTACCGAAAAAACAAGTTAACTTACGCTCACCGTCTAGGTTTATTGATATGAATTAATCTCTCAATTTAACAACCAAAATTTGTTGAAATAAGTGCCTAAAGTATTCAATATGTTATATTTGAAATGAAAATTTAATCTATAAGCACATAATTACTGCAACAAGCACATAAGATGCATCTTTTATTGCCATCTTATATAACTGAAACAAAATATTTATAGAAATCGACTGTGATTTTGATACAAAAACAAGTACTCTTATCCTATTGAGTCATTTTTGCACTTCATATTGGTTTTGTAAGATACAGTTTTATATCATTCGACAAAGTTTTTAAGAAAAAAGATACCCAATAATATGCCTAAAGCAAACCAGGAGATCAGGACAAGATTAAAAACAATAAATCACCTAAAACAAAATAAGCATACACATCGCACACACATAAACAATTTTGTATGCATCTGACAAGAAAAATCAAGCCAAGAAACCAAAATTGGGTCCTTGTAAAGTCGTTAGATATGAAAACTTTAACTTAAGAATATATAACAAAAATTAAAAATTCGTACGATATAGTTTTATTGGACCACCTCATGTATTTTAAAGAATAAATCTAGATAGATTAATGTTTAACGAACTTACTTCTTTATCTTCAAGAAAGACTCAAATGCAATGGAAGGCTTCAAATGATGAGTGGTGACTATGAGTAGGGAATGCTCAAAGAGAGGCAAATGAAAGTAATGCTCAAAACAAACCCTTAGAGAATAGCATTGTACTTATACACACTATCAAAGTCTATGTTAATTTCATAACCTCTCGGAGTTCGTCAAAAATATTAGAGGGATTTTTATTTTTAGAAGGCGCGGATAAATTACTATATCATCATCAAACCTTAAAAGGGAAAGAAGGGGAGAAACAAAGAAAGGCGAAGCCAAACTTAAATTCCGGATTACTTTACTTTTGTGAAATATGTGTGGCGGGCTGTATGTAATATTAAAAAATTTAGAAATAAAATTTGCTTAACGGTAACAAAAGGACACATTAAATTATCATCGTATTTTTATTTTTTTTTTTACTCAAAAATAACATTACAAAGTAGATCTTAAGTATCATATGGCCTCTTACACATAAAGCTTGTTAAAGTTTCACATTTGTTCAAACACAACTCTCATATATCTTATCACAATTGATTTACTATTATAATGAAAAGAACATTAAAAACTACTCCCTCCGTCCCAAAATGAGTGTCCTATTTCTATTTTTTGAAAAAATTAAGGATTA
>JAYMTE010002953.1:0-10427 GCA_036897545.1 Pelargonium fulgidum
CATTAGAGCTATTTACTTATTAGTTAGATCATCTGCTAGTATGTTTTGGATTAGTGATAGGGTCGGGGTTTCATGTCCGTCTCTTTTGCTAGAGTTTGTATTGGTCATTGTTTGATTTAATATAATTTTTTTAATTCCTTCAAAAAAAAAAAAAAAAATGTGCCACGCATTATAATAATTTAATTTTAATATTAAAATTTTCATCTCAATGCCACATGTGAAACTAAATTATATAATAATAATTTTAAATGACACGTCAGCAAAAGTGAGTTATCGGAAAGTTTACCCAAATTAACGGAATGGACAAAATTGGCTCCAAAATGTAAAATTTAGGAATTTAATGGGCTTATTCATAGTTTAGTGACTGAACTTTTTGTAAGTTGGAACATTTTCGACCTTTAAACCTTAATCCTTTAACCTAGAAAGCTTTAACATGACCCATGGGCCAGAGATACCTCGCAAGTCGCAATCTCAGGGTCAGAGACTCCAAGTCAAATGAAAAGGCCTAAAGGCGAAACAATTGGGTCGAGCACACCTCAAGCCCAGCGCCCATTTTAGGAAGAACTGGATGGTCCGACCCGCTACAGAACCCGCAACACCACACTCTCATTCCAATTTCAGTTCCTTCCGCCATTTTTTTTTTGTTTCACTCAGGACAAAGAGTCCAAGCTTTCTAGGGCAATTTCAACAGCTTAAGGTACAATTTTACTGTTTCTTCACTGGTTTTTTTTTTTTTTTTGGTTTGATTTTAAACAAAAAAAGCACTGCATACCGGCCTCGCCCTTCCTTAATCGTGCCTGTTCTACCGTTTCTGCACAAATTGCTCGGCCAACATATTCGACTTTTATTTATTTATTTATTCTTTCTGGTTTGTGCCTGTTCTCTCCTTCCTTATTTTAGGTTTTTGCTCAATTTCTTGCTTTTTTTAGTATCATCAAACTATCTAAACTGTGAACTTTTTTACTGCTTCGCGCCCTTTCTGTGTGAACCCTCTTTTGGGGATTACGTACCTTCATACATCGTATAGAAGTATTTAGTAGAATTTGATTTTTGTATATATATTCTATTGCAACGATGCATTATCAATGTGGTTTGAGTATGAGCTACCATGCCAACAAACATATGCTTGTTGAATGTTTGTGTTTCCTAATTCTGAAACAATATAATACATCTACATTGCTGGCCTTGCCCTTTTAATGATTAATACAAGGGTTAATTTGATTATTAGAAACCAACTTAGATTGACCAAACGGAATTGTTATTGTCAGAATGGTAGAGTTGCTCAATTACTGGTTCGACACTACTTGCTTCAATTTGCCTGAATTCTCCTTGCTGACATGATGTCATGTTTGATCAAAAGTTTTATGATACATAGCAACTTATTTAAGCTTCAGTTGCAATAAAAGCTAATTTTGTTCCTCGCTGCTCCAACACTCAGGACTTGGTACCTTATAGGCTTATCAACTTTTGAAATTTGTAACTAATCTCTTTAATTTATGTTTTCACTCTATTGTTAATAGTTAAATCTATCCAATTTTAGCTTCTTCTTTTTTATCATGTGAGAAACATGTGAGAGACATGTGAGTCATTTGATTAATGAAATTCTAAAACTACCCCTCCCCCTCCCTCCCTCTCTCCCTCTCTCTCTCTCTCTCAAAATCAAAATTAAAATCAAACCTTGTTCCACCTTATTTGTTCTCATGCGCCGTAGCTCGCCGGAAATTCCTAAAAACAGCACCTGCCGGCGTACCTATAAATGAACAGGTTTTTAGGTTTCAAAATTATTGGTGTTAAATTCATAATTAGTTTTAGGGTTTCAATAGTCAGGTTGGGGTTTCAATTTTGTTGTTATTTTGGTTGTCTTACCTATATGTTGCGTTAGAGTTATTAGTTTGGTTTTTTTGAATTTTTGATTTTGAACTTTTAGATTGAATCTTGTTTTTTCCGGGAAGTATGAATTTTTCAGCACTGGAAACTTGAAGCTTATGAATTTTTCGGGCCAGAATCTTCAAAGGCCTTTAATTTTGTTGTTATTTTGTTCTCCACTATATCTTACCTATATTTGTGCTGCAGGAGCAAAATACTCCTGCAGCAAATCAGCTCTATAAGGGTTACAGTAGCCCGAATCTTCTATAGACTCTCTTACTTGCCAAACAACTTGTGTCCAAAATGTCTAGAGTTTTCTTCATGGCACCTCTATAGATGTAGAAGTTTTGATACTAGACAATCACTGGGTGTTGGTCCATTAGTGCCTATCTGCTCTTTTGTATACTTGTGTACTTAGGCGCTCTCTTCTCTTTCTTACACCATGATATTTATTTGGGTGAGTTTGGAATTGCATGCTGTCCACAACAGTAATTCTATTTGGTTTTAAGAATTATGTAAGGAAAAGTGGGATTTGAATGATGTCAGATGTCTGCTTTTCTGAAATGAAACTAATGTAAAACACTAAACAAGTACTATGATTAAGCAATTCAGTGAAATGTTTCAGTTACAGCACTTGTGCAGTTTCAACTCAAAATACTCAGTTAACCATTATACTTATAGCACTCACTGACTATTTCAGAACCTCTAAATAAGTTGAGCAGAATTATTTGCACAATAGCACTTATTGATACTCCACTTCTGATAGACTGAATCAGCTGTTGTGAAACTGTGTAATCCTCTCCTAACAATCCGAGAAAGAGACAAATGGCACCAGTGTTGCATAGCTCACAACCATGGGTTGAAAAATAGTATAATTTCCTCCTCTCTCATTTCTTTTCACTCTAAACTTTATGTTCTTGAACTCTATGTATTCATTTGCTATTATTATTATTTTTCAGTCGACCAAAGCAGGTGAAGGATGTGGCCCACCAAGATGAGGTGGTTCGAGTACTCACCAATACTCTTGAGACCTGTAACGTATGTGGGTTATCAAATTAAATAATATATGCTAAACATTGTCATGTTTGAAATCTGATATTTTGTAGCATTTGTTTTGATCACCATTAACATTTTTTTTTGTTGCTTCTTTTTGGCTATTAGTGTCCCCACATGCTCTTCTATGGTCCCCCTGGAACTGGCAAGACAACCACTGCACTCGCCATTGCTCATCAGCTTTTTGGGTACTTTTTACCGGTTTATGAATTTGTGATCATGAAATTTGTTTTTCTTTTTGTCGAAGTCCTGATAATCCAACGTTGAGATAGTGTCTTTTCAAAGATTTTGAGTGATTATTCATGTACAATAAGTGTCGAGTGATTAAACCAAATTATAGCCATGTGTGGGGGCAAGATGATTGGAACATATTATAGGATCGAGTGTGGAAGTAAAATTTCTTTGTGGATGTATAGAGCCTATGAGATCTGTTAATGAAAAAAATTCGATTGTTTCAGCTTTCATCATTAGAATTGTAGGCTTAGAGCCTGGGGTTTAGGAGGTTTACAAAAATATATAATATTGTACATCAAGAGTACATGGTTGAAGTGTTGAGCCTTGATTTTTTCTAAATGACTTTGTCAATTGTTAATTTAATGAAGGGCTTTTTGGAAGCACAAGGCGATGATAGGTAGTGGAGCACCATATGAAAATTGCTATTGAAAGTGGTAATATTTATGAAAAAAATGATTGCCAATAGATAGGAATACCTCATCATGTAGGAACATAATATTACCTGTTATTGGTTTCTGATTTTAGTGGAAAGAGAATGTATTTTAAGACCTTGACCACCTATGGCTTGGAGATAGGTCTCTGCGGCCCCTTAAAAGGCTTATTTTTGTTTTCATTGCCCAGTCTGGATGCGATCTCCTAAAGTCTGAACTTCTTTGTATAACTCAACTATTTTATTGTTGATGAGGAGTGCATAAATGCCTATCATCTTGTCCTTCACATTGGCATCCACTCCTCAGTTTCTTTAATAACCATTCAGCATGTCCTCTTAATGCAAAACATGGTCAGCTTGTGTTCTTTGGTAAGTTTGGAACTTTGGATTGAACCATGATCTTCTTGCAGACCTGAACTTTACAAGTCTAGGGTGCTGGAGCTGAATGCAAGTGATGACCGTGGGATAAATGTTGTTAGGACAAAGATTAAAGATTTTGCTGCTGTCGCTGTAGGTTCTGCTCAGCGCCAGGGGTATATAAATATCATTTTGTAGTAATTTACATTTATATTGCAATTCCTTTTTGTTATTTATTTCCTTACCTCTCTTCAATTATTCAGGGGTTACCCTTGTCCACCCTTCAAGATTATTATCCTAGATGAGGCTGATTCAATGACTGAAGATGCTCAGGCAAGTTCCCCCCCTAATCTTGGTCCTGGTGTTATTTTGTAATTTATGTCGTGGAAGTATGATGAATGTCACAATCTTACTGTATACTTTGCAGAATGCCCTGAGGCGTACAATGGAAACTTACTCTAAAGTTACAAGATTCTTTTTTATATGCAATTACATCAGCAGGTGCATTTGTTTTCCTGATTCTTTACTTTGCAATGGTCGGCTTCTTTTGTTCTAGTTGTAGATTAATTTTGCACCTATTCAATTCCAAATACTTTTATTCTGCCCAAAGAAATTGTATGGTTGTTTGGGGGTGAAGGGAAGGGGGGCATCTATAATTGTCTTTCTTTCTTTTTGGTTTTTCCATCTGTCTGAATCACTGATGCAGATTAAACTACTCAATTCAGAAACATAAGTAATTCTTTCATTATAATCATTACACTGAAATTGAATATAATTTGATGCAGTGCTCTATTTCAATTACCAGAGTGTTTATGATTTTTAATGGATCTGCAGTCAATTCTTGAATTTAACGATATGTTATTATCAACTTAAAGGCACTTCAATTGTTCAAGTTTCATACGATGCTTCATAAGTCATTGCTTGTAGTTCTTCATCATACTTTCAAAAGTTGCCTCAGAAACTTTAAGTTTCAGAAAATATATTCGTTTGAATACTTGCTGCATCACCAGGGGTGCAAATGAGCAAACAGTTGGGTTTGGCCTGAATCATTCTGCAAACATGGTTTTGATTCAGCTTGAACTCAGTACAAGCTTGGAATTAGAGGCTTAAGCTCAGATTGAGGAAAGTTCACTAGGCATCATCTTGGCTCTTGAGGCTCATTTATTTATTTTGTGATTACACTCAAAATCGCATATTCCACTTCCGAATTGGTGCTATTTAGATTCTATTTCTTTATTTAATTGGGCTCTTGAGCCCACAAGCTGTGGCTTGAGTTTGTATTCATGGAGAAATTGATTCAAGCCTGAGTACTCGTGAGTCGCGAGTCGTTTGGCTCGTCATGAATCTTTTCAATTGTTATCTTGTAGTGAAGTGCATGTGGTATGGATTATGCACTTACAATTTAGTTGCTTTCATCCCAATCTAAGACAATTTGTAATCACAATTTATTGGTTGAATGTGAATCAAAGTTGAGAAACTTCTTTATTTATTTCTCTTAGTCTTTCCCCTTTCCGAGAACCTTGCCCGACTCTAATTTACATTATGAACACTAATCAGGGTGGGTTGACCCAGAAGGAGGAGTTAAGAATTGAAACAAGTCGGCTTATTTTTTGAGTTTCATTGGATTGACTTGATTGTAAACAAGTCATCATAACTGATGCTTGGACTTTAAACTCTTACAGGATCATAGAGCCACTTGCGTCTAGGTGTGCAAAGTTTAGGTTCAAGCCTCTTCCAGAGGAAATCATGAGTACCCGTATAATGCTTATTTGTAAAGAAGAAGGCCTCAATCTGGACGAAGAGGTATGGATCTATAGCTTCAAAGCCTTTCATTGGAAGGTTGATTGTGTAGAAATGTGTTCTTTAGCGTTGTTGGTTTATGACACAATTGTACAAAATATATGATGTGTGATTGTAGGCTCTATCAACTTTAAGTTCTATTTCACAAGGAGATCTACGTCGAGCTATTACATACTTGCAGGTATGAGGTATTTATAATTTTCACAATTTATATGTCTAAGTGAATGACTACTTTAAATTATTCTTTGAGTTTTTGTAAAGTACAAGTAATTCTTACATTTTGAAAGGTAATTTGGGATCCTAGTTCAAGCCTTCCTTGTTGCTTATTTAATCCAAGAGCATGTTAATTTGGGGATATTGAATTAAGTTTTAACCATATCATTGGGGGTCACATTGTGTGAAATATTTGATGTACCATTCTAATGTCGCCCAAGTGTGTATAGAGTAACATTCAGCACTTGAAATCCAGAAAAGAGCAGGATATCTGTCAAGTTTGTTGATATTCGGCATTGTAATTTTAAAATGCTAAATTTTGAATTTGGAAATTTCTGTTTTCAGCATTTTGTCTGTGTCAGAACCACAAAGAACCAGTTTCTCTTACAATCTCTCCTTCCCTACTAGATTCTCTGTATAAGCACGAGTCAAAAGCTACATGTTACATGTATCAATTTGTTCCTTATGTAGAGCTGGGGTTGATTTTTTAGCTCTTGGCATATTGACAAGCAGCAAACTGTTACATTTTTCATAGCATGACATAAGGTTTAATGATCAGATTGAGCTCAATATTAATTTTTCTTTCCATGAAAGTGTACACTCTATTGCTCTCTTGAACAGAAATTGTGTTGACTGTTGAGAAAATTGAAACAGGTGGAAGTTCCTAGGAATAGGATACAGGTTTTGAAGAAAACATTTGTATTGTGTTTTTTGTTTCCTGCCAATGATATCTTTAATAGTTCCTTAGTAACATTGAGATTGTGTTTATATTCTTGCAGGGAGCTGCTCGCTTATTTGGATCCTCGATTTCTTCCAAGGATCTAATTGGTGTGTCTGGGGTAAGTTTAATGATGCTTAGGTTCTCAAAAGCTTTAATGTTTGAGTTTATTGACCAAATATTTCCTGGAAAGATTTATCCAAAAATAATGTTTACCATTTGTATGCAACTAGACTAATTCCTAATTAATTCTTTCCTTCAACTTTTACAAGATCCAGACATAATTCCCACTGCATGATCCATTTGATTGGTAATCTTACTGAGAGATTATGAAGGAAAATATTCAAAAGGCCTTGGTGCTTGCCCATAGTATGAATGTACATCAAACACATTGTGGCTATTTGCCGTCAAATAGAATTTTGTTTCTTGCCAAGGGTTGGCAACCTTTTATGCAATTGATTCATGTGATAAACAAACCAATTTACCTTTTATTACCCAAAAAAAAACTCTCTTTGCGTGTTTGCTGTAACTCAACAACAGTTAATTCATTTTCTCTGGTTTAGAATTCCATCTATGTCTTCTCTGACATTGAAATGTGAATTCGTAAGGTAATTCCACTGGAAATAGTGGAGGCATTTTTCACATCATGCAAAAGTGGTGATTTTGATTTGGCAAACAAGGAAGTCAATAATGTGATAGCTGAGGGATACCCAGTCTCACAGATGCTTACACAGGTTTCTTTCTTCTTTTTTTTTTTTTTTTTTCCAATTTGAAACAATGGTTCACTACGATCGGTTATTAACTAGTTGTTATACTACTAATACAATATTTTCATCCAGCTATTTGATGTGGTTGTTGAAGCTGATGACATCTCAGATGAGCAGAAGGCTAGAATATGCAAGAGATTGGCAGAAACCGATAAGGTTACATGTTCTTCAATTTTCTTCTTTCTATGTAGTCTTCCCTAAGCTGTATTTTAGAAAATGATATCTGATGGTTTTTCATTCTAGAAATTATATTCATACATATGCATATGATATACAACCATACTTGTGTGAGTATTTGGTTTTCAAATCAGCCATCCCTCTTGGATAGTTGTTGATTGATGTAGTAGGGAGACTAGATGTCCATTGAGATTAAACTATTTCTGAAAGGCGTAGACACCAAAGCTTTAAAAATAAGGGATATTTCCTGAAAGCTGATCCCTGTTTGGAATTTGAAAATCATACCAATAACTTTTAACTTCTAATCTGCAACATAGAATGGGTGCTATCATTTTAGAGATGTCAAAAGGCTCAACCTACCTTTGAAATTGCTTGAACTAAGAGGCACCGTTTTAGTCAGATGTGAAGCTAAGTCAGCTCTTTCATTTACTGATTTTATTAGTTTCATATTTACTCTTCATGCAATTGTTTGAAAATCTAAAATCTTCATCTCTGTTTTTCTTTTTACAACTCATCCATGTTTTGCTTTGTTTAACTCCTTTCGTCAGATAGATTCTAGACGAGAACTTTCTGATACTTAAGTGAAACTCTTTTGCTTGTGTCATGCAGTGTCTTGTTGATGGGGCAGACGAGTACTTGCAGCTACTTGATGTTGCCAGCAATACAATGCGAGCTCTTTGTAACATGCCACAAGAACTTAATTACGAGTGATAGGTAGTTAATTAGAGAATCTAGATCCAAGACGCCGTATGAGGTGACTTAATGTAGAACACAATGTTCGAAACATTTAATACACTACCAGTGACTCGTATAATATTTTTGTTTCATCATCTTAGTTTTCTACTTCTGTTCACCTGTTTGACCTTCACTTCACATTGAGAAGTCTTACGAGTTGCATCTGCTTTGACCACCAAGCTTCCTTAAGGCAGCTTTTGTTTTGCCATAACCGGCACTCTGGAGATTATTATGTTGAAGCTTTATGTTATTTCAAAAGGCATGACAGCAACAGGACATGACTTTAAACATGCCAAGGCGTGACTTAAATGTAATGGCAAACACGATGATATCAGTTTCGTCATTGTCAGGTACTCATGTTTGAATGAAGTGCATGCTATTCTTGATTTTTCGGGGACCCACCTGATCTACAACACCAAGGTTTTCAAATACTGGTAAGCTCAGCAGGTACCTCTCGCTTTCTGTAATTGCATTATGCCAAAATTTTATAATAGAAAGTCAATAGCTACGTAGATGGAGCCATTTAAGATTTGGCCCACCAACCCTAGTTCATGCCTCTAATCTCGCCAGACCAATTTGGTCTTACCAATACATATATGTATATATATAGGACTGAGAGCTATAGCTTGTTTTTAAGTTTATTACTAGTGAGTCTGTTAGTTATTTACAGTTACAAAAAGGATGGTAATGGCTGTGGAATCAGAGGAATATTTCCAGAAAGCTGGAGCTGTTCCTTTCAAATGGGAGATCAGACCTGGTGTCCCCAAGGCTCAGTTTCTACAACAAGAGCCTAAGCCAGAGCCTAAGCCAAATCCTAAGAAGCCACAACCTTGTTTTAGTCGTTTATCGCCTCCGGAGCTCACGCCCCCGCCTTCCGGGTCCATTTTCGAGGCTCGTACTGGTTCCTTCCGGTCGGCCCCGGGCACCCGCTCTGAGCGGTGGCGGTTGGATCGGACAATGGTCCGACCCGAGGCCATGTCCCCGGGGTGCTTCCCTGCTCCTCTCAAGCGAAATGAAAGCAAGAAGATGACGTTGAAACTGAGGCCCGGAGGTGAACTTGACTACTGTAAGGACCTCGAGACGCTTGCCCGGTGGTCCGTGTCGAGCCGGAGGTCGCTGTTGCCGTTCTGCGAGTCACCATCTTCGTGGTCGTCCTCGTCGGAGGACCAATCATTGTCATTGTCACCTCAGCCCGTGAGTGACGCTGAGTGGGCTGCGTTTGGACTTTTTTGAGTGTGATGAGTTGGTATTTGTGTTCTGTTATTTTTTGTGGCGCTACCATTTGAATATGAGTAGTAGTATTAGTTTAGACTGGTCATTGGTCAACTTTATAGGCATGATATTATATGATATGATGTTGGTCTAAAAAGTCTTAAAGATTGGGGTATGCCATGCCATGGTGTCTCCTATTATGTTTTCACAGTAAACGAGAGGGAACACTAATGCTTTAAGGCAATATATTGTTTAAATTAATGATGTTTAGTTGATCAAGAAGGAAGAGGAATTTAAGAAGAAAAAAAAAAGACACTGAATTCGACCAAGACTGGTTCAAGATTTAACCGAATTTAGTCTTTTTATTTTTCTGTTTCTTGCAAATTTAAAACCAGACTAATCAATTTTAAAATCATTCAGTTTGACCATTCTTAATAAAAAAAAATTTAAAATATGATCATTCGATCACATTTTTCTCATCATAATTCATGTTTATTTTGGTCGGAGCCGACACATGTAACCAATAATGCATACACTTGTCCTCAATTTTAGTAAAAAAGCAAGACTCGAGTAGTTCATGCCAAACTTAAGTCAAGGACGGACATGACAAAAAATCACTGAGAAGACCTAATACATTTGCCATATCGAATAGATCACTTTGAGAATAATAGTGGTTCAAAAGGGAGCTGAATTTAGCCACAAACAAGTCGATTGGGCATACAATTCTACATGAAGCAATGCAAACCCTTTCTTAGGGGTGGCAGTTCGTGTTTGCGGGACGTGTTAGTATTTTGTTAAATGGGTCAACATGAACCCGACCCGTTTATTAAACAGGTTGAATTACACGAACACAATTTGTTTACAA
>JAYMTE010002954.1:0-10425 GCA_036897545.1 Pelargonium fulgidum
CGTGAGGGAAAGTCGACGACCTCCATCGTCTTCTGGAGCCGGTCGCCTTCTTTTTCCGTTCAGATCGTGGCCGAGATCAGCAAGCCGGAGCCACCCGTCGTCCTTCGCCAGAACTCACCCAGATCAGAAAAAAGAGAGGAGAGAGAAGATGGTGTGCCAAAAAAGAGAGAGGAGAGTGGGAAAAATAAATCAATGACATTTTTCATAAATTTGAAAAGAAATTAAGGGTAAAATGATAATTTTTCATGAAAATTTATTTTTTTATTAAAATATATGCCACGTCAGCATAGATAACGAAATCTGTTACTAAACTTAGCGGTAGAAACATTTATGAAATATAATAAAAGAAATTAGACTGTGGCAGAACAAATCAAAATTCAAGAACCGTGACGGAATAAACTGATAGTTCAGCTACCCCTTCAGAGTTTAATACAAGAAAGTTGCACAATCCAAAACCCCACCCTCATTTCCCACCTTCTAAAACCCTTCAAAAACAGAAACTTTACAGCTCTGGATCACTGAAACCCCTATTAACCCTAGAAGAAAATGGCCATCACAGAGCTTCCTCAAGCTCCCCAAATCCACAGGCTCCCGCAATCCAAGTACGTCGACGCGGTACGGTGGCTGCCGCCGCTCTCCGCCTTCGTCCGTTTCGCCGTTCTCGCTCTTTTCGACTCAGATTCCGATTCGTCTTCCCTCGAAATACAGTCCCTGAAATCGATCCCGTCGCCGTCCCTGACCCTGCAATCCACATGGGACCCACCTTCGAGAATCACCTCCCTCAGGACCTCACAGTACCAGCAGAAACCCCTCATCGCCGCGGCCACCGTCGCGGGCTCATTCCATGTCCTCTTCGCTAATCCCATGGACGCTTCTTTGGAATCGGAGGTCTCGGTGCCTGAAAATGCTTTGCACAATGGATCCATTTCGTGTGTGGATTTGATGGACGGTGGGATGGAGTGTGTGGTTGTGGGGGAGGACGGGAGGGTCAATGTGGTGAGCATTGGTGATTCAGAACTTAGTTATCGGAGAGTGTTTGATAGCAATGGGTTGGTTTCGTACACGGCGGCAAAGTGGGCGTCCCGTAGCGAATTCGCCACCGGCGGGTATGGGTTTGGTCTGCAGTGGTGGGATCAAAGAAAACCCGGAGGAGCTGTTTCTCAGTTCAAGGGTAACTGGTGAGTGAACCTTTCCTATTGAAACTCCATTTATATCTATTTTGTTTTGCTTTTTTACAAATTGCCCCAAAATTTCTTGGATAGATGTGTTGAAAGTATATCATTTGTAGGAAGTAGGACTCACTTAAGTTTTCTTGTACTTAGAGTTGTTTTGATTCAACTTTCAACAGTATCTAGGAGGAATAAAGGAGGGTATTTGTTGAGTCAGAGTGCCTCTGAAGGATGCTTTGTTTGGTCAAATGTCAAAGACTAATTGTAAGACACAGATCCCGTAAATCATCATTTTTGTGCACGGTGTACCTGATAGTAAAGTTAGAGCCCCATGTGTTTGTTACAACAAATGCAATGAGCGTACATGGGGAAATATCCAACACTAACTTAAGTTTTTTCATAGAAAGGAATGCACGACACTCATTTGGAATGAGGAGAATATAATTTAGGGGGTTATCTCAGATAATGATTAGTTGTTAGCTGGAGAGGGTCTCTTTGGCTCAAAATAAGTGTTTGCTTTATGTTTTAAGAAAAATTGAGAAGTTAGTTAGTGTTGTATATTTTTTCTTCTATACCTATGCACATGTGTTGCAAGAAGCTTAAAAGATACTAACTAGCTTATTATAGGAACATTATTGGCGATTCATGCATAACTGACAATCTTAAAAAGGAAATAAGACACTTATTTCAGGACAAAACTGCTAGTGAAACAACCAACATGACATTTATTTTGGGACGGAGGAAGGAGTAGTACTTATCTGTCTTTGGCATCACTCTGATGGATGTTATTTGTCTTATTGTTCTGGGGTGGTTTTCATATAATTATGAGAGGTAATTATCCAAACCCAATACTAGTAAGTTTTATTGGGAACTCTCACTATCTTCTTCTAATCCTCTTGAAGCACCAGGTTGTTATCTGTTGTTAAAGCCTCACTCATATGATTTGTTGTAGAGATTGAAATCTTAACTACAAAGTACATTGCAAGACAATTTCTTTCTCTTCCTTGGTTCTTTTTATACTAAGTTTGATGACATTCAAAAACCTTAACCTTTAGAAGTATGAGTTAAATTTAACATCTTATATTTTATGATGTTAGCTCACTTAGTTAATGGGAGAATGTTATAGCCATTATGGCTTGCCTTCTGTCATATTTTATGAAGCACCAATTCAGAGGCAGATATGGAACATAATTCTTACACATGATTCATCATGTAAAAAAACATAAGACCAGATATGTCATGACAAGTTAATTTTATAATTAAAAAATATTTTTTGTGTGCTAAATTATTTGAATTTATAGTTTCTAGTTATATTAAAGTCAAATTTAACGACAAACATATCAAGTTAAACTCCAAGTTGTCTTCGTTACAAAGAAAAAGAAAAAGAAAAAAATTGCTGTTGCAATTAACTCCATTTTCAACATGATAAGGCATTGCTCATTTCTAACTGACAACATGATATTGCAATTAACTATATAGTAGTTATGTGGTCATTGATCAGTGGTTGAATTGCTTGGTTTCAATGTCACTGCTGTGCACTTTCATATTGCTGTTGTATTACTTTTGTATAATAGCTATTATGACAGATTATTTTGAGCATTTTGTATTCCAAATGAATGGTACGCTTACATCATTTTCTCTAATCCTAAGAAGAGGAGAAAATGAGGCTGGGTCTAACCAAATTCACATCGCATCTGGATCTGTTCATTGCTCATTTGTTTTGAGGCTCTGCATTCTTTAACAAGGATACATTGAAGTACAAATGACTCGTCTTGGCTTTCCAATTTTTGCACCAAGAAGTTTGGTTAGTATTAACTGGGAATGTTGCAGGGCTCAAGGAAATTCTGGGATTGTGCACTCTATTGATATTCACCCATCAAGGAAGCACAACTGTCTGGTAAGATGGCTGCTTCCGCATTTTTGTGTCAACTGAAGTTTTTCGTTACTGTATTCAGTGTATTGCCACATTACATATAAAATAGTTGTGACAATACATTACTTTAGTTATAATAAATGTCCAATTTCCCTCTTGTTGAAGATCGTATCTTCTAAAACATGCAACAATGATTAGGGTAAGATATCAGATAATATGTGTCTGTAAGTCGATCAGGATGGGTGTTGAGAATGATACTGATATTGTAATTTTTTTTCCCCAGAGGATATGAGCTTTAGGTATAACCGGTTGTCTTCATGTTTCCAATCACACAACAGCTTATTGCCTTTGCATTACTTATGCAATTGCCCTTAATTATGGTCTGCTGTATTACTAAATAAGCTTGAATTGCATTTCATTTGATAACGGTGAAAATCCCCATACGTGTTTCACTTGCGTGCAACTTGATCGATGGATAAATGTCATGTTTTTGCACTATTTCACTAGTTGAGATTGTGTACTTTTTTTCTTTTTACAAAAAATGTAAAAGTTCTGTAAGCATGAGATGAATGGTTAATTTTACAAAAAGCTTAACTTTATTGGAGTCGAAATATTAATTCTCTAGATTTATTTTAAACATTTAAATGCTTTTCCTACAGAACCATGATGTGTATATATGTAATACCCTCTCTTTCCCAAAATAATTGTTCATTTTCTTTGCAAAATTTTCCCAAAATTATTGACCACTTTCTGTTTTGGTGAGTTAATTATGTATGGATTATCAACAATATCCTTAAAATAAGTTGGTTAGAAGCCCTTGAATTTGCTACAACAAGAGCACATGAGGGTGTAAAGGGAAATTTTTTACCCTAACTAACTATCCTAATTTTTCACAAAAAATGGGAAGTGAACAATTATTTTGGGACGGAAAGTATGAACCTTCTTACCTGGTTTTCCATGGATGTATACAAGTAGGAACATCTTTCTCAATTTGACTTAATAAGTGAAAACTAAATCTAATATTTCGATAGTTCTCTTGTATTTATAGGCAGGGGGATCCAGTGGTACTGTATTTGCCTGGGATCTTAGAAGACAGCAAGAGCCAATTATTCTTTCTGGTGTTGGGGCTGGAGAGGCTGTAAACCATTCACTATCTGAAAGTGACGTTTGGGAGGTTCAGTATGACCGCTATGCAAAGTTTTCAAACATCTCTTCCTCGAGAATATTACCTGTTATGATCTGTTCCGAAGATGGCATCCTTGCTGTTGTTGAACAAGGTATAGAGTTGTTGCAACTGATATGAAACGGGTAGTATTTGCCAAATCGTTAAGTCTATATTGTGTTTTTCTTGGACCGAGAATGATTTAGTATGTTGTGTCGAACTGTATAGGAGAGGATCCTACTGAGCTATTGGCTGAACCATGCGCAATCAACAGCTTTGACATTGACCGGCAGAATCCTTCGGTGAGTTGGAACTGTACATTACGATAATGTTTTCAGTTTTGAACTGTGGAAGTGTAAAACTATTTCTGATGGCGGCTGGTTTTGTCACGCAGGATGTGATTTGTAGTTTAGAATGGGAATCTATAGCCATAGTGACTAGACCATAGCATGGCATATAGATATGAAATTGAAGGTTCAGTGAGAAGCAGCTCATGGTGGTGAAGGACTATATTTTTTCTTCCTGGAGTAGCAAGTTACTTCTGTTCATAAGGTTTATGTTTAAACATAATTGTAGTCCATTTAAATGAGTATGGTTGTCTAACCTTTAACAGACTTGTTTGTAATCTCAGTTGTATCCATAGTCACTTATTATCGAAAAAGTCCAGTCTCATTGCCCTACCTCCGTCCCATAACAAGTGGCATGGTTTTCTTTATCATTATATTGTTTTATCCAATGTTTGATGGCAAGATAGATTGGATTTCGAGATGAATTAACGTTGAATTGGATATACAATTATTTCTCATTCCAAAAATATCTTATTTGATTTAAGTTTGTTTTTATATATTTTCACTCGTATCGTAAATGGTTAATGTAAATAATTGCATTTTCTTTAATGAAAACAATTACCAAACCGTGAGTAATAAAAACGACCCTCATGTGTCTAGCATGGATTTGCTACGAGCCCTTTCAATTGATAGGGTTTGATAGATGTGACGTAACTGGTCTACATGGCTCTAATTTGACGTGATGTTTTATATTAGCTATAGTAGATTAAATGGATTAAATTAAAAAAAAAAAACTGAACAGAAGATCTGAAATATTTAACTCATAAAATAAAAAAATAGTGGATTTTTTTTATCTGCAGAGCTACACAACTAGAGGAGTTCTCTCCTATTAATTTAAACCTCACTATACAATTGACAACAAGTCTCGAACCCAAAACTTCAGTGAAATCCAAAATGCTCAGACCAGCTTAACTCTGCAACACTGGCTTGTAAAAAGGAATTGAGATTTGCGACACCGTATAATACAAACCCATAAGGCCGCGCGCTTATTGCAGACCATGAGGACGCAATGTCCTTAACTGCCATAAAATAGGCAATTTATCCACTCCTCCTCTATCCCTATCTCATCACCATTCACCACACAACACACCTTCACCTTCTTCTTCTTCACAAGCAGAGCCTAAAATGGCTTGTGCAACGGCCACACTGCCGTTTACTTTCAAATTATTCCCATCTCCCTCTCGACTATCTCGCACCTCCGTCCAATTCGCTCCTCTCAACCCCAACACCAACCTCCTCAAACTCAGTTTCTCCCAAAACGTTTCTGGCTTCGCCTCCTCGCCTTCTCTTTCCTTGACTCGTTGCAAGATTGCCCCAACTCAGAAGCCTCGCTCGCTCACCATTGTCGCCTCTAAAGGCTACAAAATGAAAACCCACAAAGTAAGTTTCTCTCTTTCTCTTGTTTGCTTTACGAATTGGGGTTTTTTTTTTTTATAGGAGATCGGTGTAGCTTTTTTTTTTTTTTTTTTTTTTGGTGAAAGATGGAAAGATTGTGTTTTGTTGAATATCTGTTGTTTAGTGCTCTTTTCTTGAATAGCAATGTCATGTCTGCATTACTTTTCATGGGCAAGAGTTATCAATGTAGTTCCATTTGGATATAAAATGTTAAATTTTGACATTTTCTTGTATTGAAAGTTAGCTTGTTTCTTATTGTTTATTGGAATTTTCGTTGATAGGCGTCAGCAAAGCGATTCAGGGTGACCGGCAGAGGGAAGATAGTGCGGAGGGGAGCTGGGAAGCAACATTTGCTGGGAAAGAAGAATACTAAGAGAAAGAAGCGTCTCTCAAAGATGGTAAGCTTTCTTTTCTCTGTCTGACCTTGCAATCTTAATTACTTAACAGTAGGAAATTCTGATTGAATTCATGTCTGGCCAAATTTTTGTGCTGAGTATTCTGCTGGATCAAACAGGACAATGGAAAGGATCAGTTTGTTTGCTATTATATATACTTGGGTTTATTCTGGTGAGAAGAGTAT
This sequence comes from Pelargonium fulgidum, assembly GCA_036897545.1. Classification (NCBI taxonomy): domain Eukaryota; kingdom Viridiplantae; phylum Streptophyta; class Magnoliopsida; order Geraniales; family Geraniaceae; genus Pelargonium; species Pelargonium fulgidum. The sequence goes on from JAYMTE010002954.1 coordinate 6,527, forward strand.
GATTCTCGTCCCAAGTGTTAAGACATTAAAATTGAACTGTCATTTCAAAACTTATGGAAAAACTCTTGTAATAAGAGATCAAGCGTGTACTGGATATAACAAGCATGAGCTGAAAACATGATCAAAGAGGTGGTGGATTTTTTCATGATCAAACAGGACACATGATTTATGACACGTGTTACAATAACCACAACCTATTCGCTTAGGAAAGATCAAGCATGTGCTGAAAACTTGTAATAAGAGGTGGTAGTTCAATAGGAAATACTTAGTTGTTAAGCTTAAATCAGCCATGAAGTAATCAGAGCTATCACATAGGATTAATTAAGGTGTTCTTATTTTTGTTACCAATAGGAAGACCCCTTAAGGAGTTGGACACTTGGACACTAGTATAGTAGGTTCGTACTCCTTTTGTAATTTGAATTCCCATTTTCTGTTCAATAAGCTTGCGTAATAGAAAATTCCCTCAATCAATCTTGCTTTCCCTTTTATTTTCACACCCTTAGCTATTTCTTTGTCTTACTGACTTAGCATATCAAGTAGTAGCCTGTTTTGTTATGTGTCCTATGTCTGTGCTTGATTTAAGTTTAGGATGTGTGAATTACTCTTTAAACCATACCACTTAAACTAAGAATTAGCTTAAATGGGGAAGGTAAATGAGAGCAAGATATAGACAGAGGCTTTTAGTATTACTAATGTGATAAGAAAATACTTCAAAATCCTTAGTACCTCCTTAATGGTGGATTCTTGTTCCCTAATAAATTGGTAGCATACTATTGTACCTGGTAGCATACTATTGTACCAAGTGCTGGTCCAATGATATTCATTTCTTTCCTAACTAGACAAAGTGATATCAAAGCAGTATTTGATAGCACTTCAGATCATGTTGGAGGTGCAAGTTGAGGGAACCACTTGTAACTACTCCTGTTTGACTTCTGCAATCGATCAGTGGTGATATGTATCCCTGTGAAGAATATGTGGGTCAAGTGTCATTGTGACAATCGTTGGTGAAATAAGAGATAGGTGTGGGGACAAACATTGTGTGGTATGTTAAGTGAACACTATATGAGGGGAACTTGAGCCTTCTAGGAATCGAAGGGGGACAGATAATGGCCTAGCAACATAAGGATGTGCCCTGAGTGATAGAGTTTGGCTGGAATAAGTGAGTAAGGAGGCCTGACAGTAGAGATCTGCAAAGATGGCTAAGGATTTGATGCAGGGAATGTGAGTACTTGTCCCAATCACTTTAGGTGAAGTTACCCAACTCTTCTGCATATAGCTTTATTCTTAATCATTATCCTTCTAATGTTACCATATTTCTATTTCGATTAAACCATTTTCATCTCTGTCAATCCTATCTTATGCCTTTAGAGCCCTACATTCACATCCTACAACATGGCTAGCTAGCTGTATAACTACCCTATAAAACTCCCCCTTCAGCTTTCTAAGGATTCATTTATCACTTAGATGATAAAACCTTTTGAGTAATCTACTTCACCCACATGCACTTATCTCATTCTTAATTTCCCCTTTAATCTCTCATTCCTTTTGAATTATAAATCCAATGTATTTCAAACTATCACTTTTATGAATTTCCTTATCTTCCATCTCCAGTTTCTTTTTCTTTAATTCAATGGATTAATATACATCTTTAATGCAATCTTATTGTAATAGGAAGATCTCTTGTGGCACCCCCACTCGTTCTTACACTAGTTGATCCTCCTACATATGCATCTCTTATTGAACGAATTTATTTAAGATGTATCCCTTTCCTCTCTAGCACGTATCATAAAATTTATCTAGAAATTTTGTTGTAAGCATTTTCTAGGCTAATGAAAGATAGGTGCAAGGCTAATAGATTGTAGATATAACAATAAATTTTATTTAACAAGATTGTTTTCTTGTATCAGGGTCATAATATCTAGAATTGTCTGTGTGTTCATTGACTTTCATTTGATTCAGAAACAAGAAGCTATACCTTCTTAAAGGGAAGTAGGTCTTTGCCTGGTCATGAATAAGTTCTGTTTTAGACTAACCTCTTAAGTACACCACATTTAGATATTCTGGAAAAGTTAACAATCATGAAAAAAAATACTTATCATTTCTAGTAGAGAAAGACAGCATGGAATGATGAATTTCTTAAGTTTTGGAAAAATAGTGGCAATTTACAGTATGGGAATAGTTTCATTAAAATTTTATTTGTGGGGATAAACTTCAATGAGTCTACCTTTGTAACTTTGGATTTTACGTCTGGAGTTAATAAGTTGGTCATAAATTTAAATAGGTTTCTTTTAAACAATTTGTGAAAAATCTGGAAATCACTATAGTTATAAAAAAAAAAAAAGTTGAACATCAGGGGGTGGAAGCTGTTGTTATTTGACTCCTGGTATGCCAGAAGAGAGATTTCTTCTCTCTTTTTTGGCAAATAAGAATAAGATATTTCCCTTTTGCTATGTTGTCAGTACTCGAGAGAACATTTTCGTAGAAAGACGGGAGAGTTTTCATCATATATTGGATCTTTTAGCTCGATTCCTCATAAGTTGGAATAAACTCCATAACTTCATTTTGTTCTGTGTTTTCTCCGCAATATCATTCATTGCCAGTTTTCCTTTTGTAGGGGAACACTTTTTCCTCTAATGACTCCGAAATTTCATATATTTCATTTGGTTGTGGAATGCATCCTCTTCCAAATTAGTCAACTATTATCATTTTAATTTCATTTGTTTGAGGAAGTGAACCATTTCAACAACGTTTTGGTTCAACAATCCGCTTTATCTACTATAAATCAGAAATCATTTGCTCGTGGTTGTAGTTTGTATTAACGACCTTTGTTACATGTGTGCAGCAACCAGTTAACAGGAGTGATTATGACAATGTGGTTAATGCATTGCCATATTTGAAAGTAAATAGAAATGCCAAGTGATTGTAGCTGTTGCACATCTGCCTGCATCTGGGAAATGCCAAATTGTGTTGTTTTTTTTTTTTTTTGTACCTTCTTGCAATTATGTAACAGCAACCTTTTATTCTGCTTCATTTTCCTAATCAATGTAAAAGCTAGTTCTGATTTCTCTTAATCTTCTTCATGGAATCATGGTTGAGAAAATTTGTACTCCTATATTTTCAGTGCACAAACTTCTATCAAATTAGTCGTGGAAGTATGGTTGTTATGCTTGCTTATTAAAAAAAAAGAAGTCATGTTTTGTACCCATTTTAATAAGGAATGAGTTTCTTAAGGTTTGAAGTCAAGCAGATCAGTACCATGTCATTTTAGCAATTGTAACCAACATTTCTAGTGTAAATTTATTACAATTTTGTAAAAAGTTCATTAAATCTCATTATTTATCCATTGTACTTTAAACTTTACTATATAGATTTCCTTCTCAAGCTCAGGTGTGCAGTCAAATAGAGATAAAATGTAAGTACTGGTTGTCAAACTACAAGAAAAATAAAATCAATAATCAAAGTAGCAAACTCAACACTAAGAATTCAGATTATAAATAGTGATAATCTATAAAACATTTATCATTACTGAGCTCGGGTAACTAAGGCTTAAGCTCAAGCTCGAATTTGAAAGGAAAGAGATAAATCATTCACATCTTTATAAATATACAATTCCTCAGAGCTTGTTTGGTCGCACTCCTTGTGACTTGAAGTCGCTTGTTTGACATACAATGAGAACTCTCATTATTCCTTATCGAAGTTGTCAAGTTGGTGTTTTAAGAAGTCAATAATTAGCACCTGCAGCTAGGAGAGAGAGACCCATATACCCCATAATTTATAATAAATGACGTTCTCAAAATGCAACTGTTGACTTCTGATTCTACCCAAAAAATCACAAGTAAGTTGACGAGTCACGACCCGACACGTGGCGCCCGAGCGCCACGTCATCTAAGTCTTTGGTC